>ML413240.1:68191-104897 GCA_005239525.1 Nicotiana knightiana
CCATTTCCCCCCCCATTTTCTTTGATTCTTTTGCTATCCAGATTATTTTCTTTTTTAATAGATTTTTTTTTTACAATAAAAACTAATGGGCATCCTTCTTATGCCCGACTTTCGACGAGTTTGCCGTTAATCTTGGGGCGGATTGGTTTTGATGGAGGGCGTTCTGGAGGTGGGAGGCGTGCTAGTTGGTGGGGAAACGATGGTCAGGGTAGCTGCTTTTGTTTTCTAGGGAGAGGAGTTAGGGGAGTGGGCGGCTGTTGCTTAGGGGGTTAGGGAGATGCCTATTGGTGGTGGTTGGCGGCGGCAAGAGGTGGATATAGGGTGGGGTGGCGGTGTAGGGTGAAAGAGATAAGGGCTGGCCGGTGGTCTCTTCTTTTTGGGTGGGCGGCCGTTTTTTTGAGAATGAGGTCTTCGGGTTTTCTTTTCTTGTGTAATGAAGAAGAAGAATAGCCCGTCCTAGGTTAAGGATTAGGTCTCTTTTTAGGGAAGTGGAGATATGGGCTAAGGGAAATTCCGAAAATGGGCCTAAAAATGGATTGTTTTAGCCCAAATTTGATTCTTTCTTATTGAACAAGAATAAAAATGCTACACACATATACTAATCAATCCTACTTAAGTAGATATAACTATCAAAATAAAACTAACCATTAAAATAAAATTATTTTTTGGTATTTTTCAAATATCATACTAAAAAAGTAAAAATGGGATTAGATTAAAATCATCACAAAATTCAAATAATATTACTACCAAAAATATTGATATTCTTGAAAACAAAGTGAAAATATTTTGTAATTTTTATTTTTGTGATAAAATAAAGTAAAAGAGTCAAAACTAGTTAAAATAGCGATATTAGACCTAAACTAAATATCTACACGCTACAATGTGTAAAATCTCAGGGAGGGTCAAAAATTACATGTCTACACTGCTTATGAACTTAGGAGGCAAACCATGAAGATGAATGTACCTAAGAAGGAAAGAATCCTGGCACTCAGAATCACTGAAGGTTCTGATCAAGAAGATGATGAAAAGGCTATGATCACAAAGGACTTCAAGAAGTACCTAAGGAGAGGAAAGAGTCCTTCAAAAAGGGGGAGCTACATAAAGCCAAAAGTTCCTGAAAAGAAAACCAATGAAGGATGTTACAAGTGCGGGAAGACTGATCACCACATCAAGAACTACCTCAATTGGAAATTGAATGGAAGAAGGAAAGATCTGAACGCAGGAACAGGAAGAAGAAACAGGTTCAACCCAAGAAGAACAAAGGATCAACCAAGGCTACGGTCGTTGCTTGGGGAGAAAGCTCAGATGATGAAGATAGAGATGAACAAGTGCTTATGGCCATTGGAGAATCTGCTGAGGAAACTGAGGTAAGTGTAATTCATATCAAAGATAAGATTAAATTTTTGTCTAAATAAAAACTATCTGAGTTACTTCTAGATTTAATTGATGAATCTGAGGATGTGAACAATGAAAACGAACAGTTGTCTAAGAAATGTGTGATTTTGAAAGCAAAGGGCAAAAACCTGAAATTTAGGGTCAGTGAAACTATAATTGAAAATACTTCTTTGAAGAACCAGGCTCATGCACTTGATTTAAATGTCCTAGAACTTAGATCTGAAAATCTAAAACTGAAATTAGGAACAGGTAAGAAGACATTTGATTGCACACAACTCACTCTAGAAGAAAATGTAGGGAAATTGAAGTATGAGTTGTATAAGAGGGATGAGCAGATAAGAATTTTAAAGGAGGATCTAAGCAAGATAAAGCATGATCTGGACAGGAACATCATAGTAGCAACAACAGAGGACTTGGCTTTGGGAATCTGTCACCTAAATGAGATCCCAAAAGCAAGTACCTCACACTTCCTGAGAACAAAATTTGCACTCACTGAGGTAAAAATATTCACTATAAAATTAAATGCACTACAAAAGAAAAGGCAAGTCAAAAAAATAAAGCATTTGTTCAAGAGGAAGAATAGGCTACCAAGTTGGGCTAAATAGAATTTGATTCATCCTTTTTCCTATAGAAAGGGACCCAAAATAGTTTGGGTTCCTAAGACTAACCCCTGACTTGTAGGTCCAAGTGAAGGGGATTGGCCAAATATGGTACATGGATAGTGGCTGCTCAAAGCACATGATAGGAAACAAGAACCAGTTCCTTTCACTTGAGAACCTTAAAGGAGGTAATGTCTCCTTTGGAAATGGGAAGAAATGTGAGATCATTGGGGTTGGAAAGGTAGATAAGACTGATTCTCACTCTATTGAGAACGTCTACTTGATTGATGGACTAAAATATAGTCTAATAAATGTATTACAATTGTGTGATAGAGGTAACATGGTAGTATTCACCTCTATCAAATGCTTTGTTATTAATCTTACCACTGACAAGATTGTTTTGCAGGAAAAAGGAGTGAACAACATATATGTTGTAGATCTGTACACACTTTCAGAAAATGAACTCACTTGCTTAAGTGTATTGGATAATGATCCCCTCCTTTGGCACAAAAGACTTGGACATGCCAGTCTTAGTCAACTCGACAAACTAGTTTCCAAGGACTTGGTGATAGGACTGCCTAACATTAAATTCAAGGAAGATAAAGTTTGTGAGTCTTGTGCAAAGGAAAAGCAGGTAAAATCTTTTCTTAAAATCAAGAAAGTGATAAGCACCACCAGGACGATGGAACTGGTCCATACGTATCTTTGTGGACCAATGAGAACATCAAGCAGAGGTGGTAAGAGATATATGATAATGCTTGTTTATGATTACTCTAGGTTTACTTGGACATAATTTTTAACATTTAAAGATGAAGCATTAACATGTTCACTTTTTTTTTAGAAAAGCTCAAAAATAACTGGGTAATCAACTTGCATCAATTAGGTCTGATCATGGCACTGAATTTGAGAATGCTAAATTTGCTGAATTTTGTCATGAGCATGGCATAGATCATAATTTATCTGCTTCTAGGACTCCACAACAAAATGGATTAGTTGAAAGAAAGAATATGACACTTGAAGATATGGCTAGGACTATGCTACTTTCTAATAAACTGCCTCATAGCTTCCGAGCAGAAACTGTGAACACTGCATGCTACATCATAAATAGGTGCATGACTAGACCTCTTGTATAGAAGACTCCCTATGAGTTACTTAAAGGGATAAAACCAAACATATCACATCTTAGGGCATTTGGATGCAAGTGCTTTGTGCATAATAATGGTAAAGACTCCCTAGGTAAGTTTGATCCCAGAAGTGATGATGGAATATTCTTGGGATATTCTTCACATATTAAAGCTTATCTATAACAAAAGAACTATGTGTGTAGAAGAAAGTGTACATAAGGTTTTTGATGAAACTAACATTCTTTCTGATAGGCAGGAACATGATAATGAAGCAATTGGGCTGGTGAGAAACTCAAATGACACCACAGCCCAGACTGAAGCTGCATTAGAGAAAGGAACAGGTGATGGAACATGTCCTTCCACCCAGGGAAACATGACGGGGAATAGAACAATGAGGAAATGATCCTCAAACCTCACGGGAACATGTCCATGAACCTGTTCCTCAGCAACAAAACATTGAAGGAACATCTACGGGAAACTAGTTGGTTGTAAGACCTTACAAGTATCAAAGTTCTCATCCCATTGAGAACATAATTACGGATCCAACCTCTAGAATCAAAACCAGATCTTCATTGAAGAATCTTTGCGCTTTTGATGCTTTCTTATCTCTTATTGAACCTAATGTTGTTGAGGCTTTGCAGGATGCGGACTAGGTAAATCAAAATTCAAGATGAACTCAATCAATTTGAGAGGAGTCTAATTTGGCATCTGTTACCAAGACCCAAGGACAAATGAGTAATTGATACAAAATGGGTCTTCAGAAACAAAGTTGATGAAGATGGAACAGTTCCAAGGAACAAGGCAACATTGGTGTTTCAAGGATATAGTCAAGAGGAGAGCATAGACTATGATGAAACCGTTGCTCCAGTTGCAAGGTTAGAAGCAATAAGACTCCTCATAGCCTTTTCTACTTACATGGAATTCACTCTTTACCAGATATATGCCAAGAGTGCCTTCCTCATTGGCTATCTGAAAGAAGAAGTGTTTGTCAAGTAACCTCTGGAGTTCAAAAGAAAGGAATGTCATGATCATGTGTACAAGCTTGACAAGGCACTTCATGGGCTCAAGCAGGCTCCAAGAGCATAGTATGAAAGATTATCAAAATTTTTGCTTGAGCATGACTACAAAAGAGGTAAAATTGACAATACTTTGGTCTTGAAAGAAAAACGTAAAGATCTCGTGGTAGTTCAGATATATTTTGATGATATAATCTTTGGGGAAGCCACTGATAAGTTAAGTGAAGAATTTACTAAATTAATGGGAGTGAATTTGAAATGAGCATGCTGGGTGAGCTTAATTTATTTTTAGGCTTACAAATTAAAAAAATTCAAATGGAACTATGATCCATCAGAAGAAGTATGTAAAAGAGTTGCTTAAAAGGTTTTAAATGGAAGATTCCAAAGAAATTGACACTCTTATTGCAACAGCTACAAAGTTAGATATAGATGAACCCAGTTCATCTGTTGATCAGAAGTTGTATAGGGAAATGATTGGCTCATTATTGTATCTCACTGATAGCAGACCTGACATTGTTTTCAGTGTAGGACTTTGTGCAAAATTACGGGAGAATCTAAAGGAGTCTCACTTGACTGTTGTCAAGAAGATTTTGAGATACTTAAAAGGAACCGTTGACCTGTGTCTATTGTATACAAAAGGTAGTAATTTTAATCTAGTGGGATATATTGATGCTGATTATGCATGTTTTCTTGTGGATAGAAATAACACCTCAGGTATGGCACACTTTCTTGGCTCGTGTCTTGTGTCTTGGACCACCAAAAAGCAAAATTTTGTTGCCTTATCTACTGGTGAACCTGAGTATGTTGTTGTTGCTTCATATTGTGCTCAATTGTTGTGGATCAAATAGCAATTAATAAACTTTGGAATTGATGTTGGTTGTATTCCCATAGTTTGTAATAACACTAGTGCAATCAGTATGACCAAGAACCCGGTTCATCATAAGAGAACTAAGCACATAGATGTTAGGCATCACTTTTTGAGGGACAACTATGAAAAGGGTTAGATCACTGTGGAATTTTGTGCTACTGACAAGCAAATAGATGACATCTTTACAAAAGCTCTAAGTAGAGATCACTTTGAAAGGAACAGGTTAGAATTAGGGATGATTAAGATCACCTAAAAGGACCAGTTCAATATTCACAATAAAAAAAATGAAAAAAAAAATGAAAAAGAAAAAAAATATTTTGGTTAGAAAATCTGTAAATTTTGTATATAATTAGATTAGATTTTGCCCAGTATCATACTTTCAATAGTATACTCTTGTTCCATGTGCTAAAATGACTCATTAGTCTCTAATGATATTATCTTTATTTTCTTGGAAAATTTAGGCTTACACAAGAGATTTTCAGTGAAGAACCTGGTTCATCAAGATCACTCGGTATGTATTCTACATTTTGCATAATTTGAAATAACTATATTTGGATCATGATTAAAAGCAGAGTCCCATCTAATCTCAAATCCTTTTTTGAACTTATCCGTTACAAAATGAACCAGTTATGTTTCAAAGAAATCCCAATCGCATTAAGTGCCTAGATTCTAGGGATAGTCTTGAACGTCTTTACAAACTGACTTGCAGTTTGATTAGACTTCTGCAAAGTTGTCGTTACTCAATTAAACTCCACCAATTTATATTGAATAGGAGTTATTTGTTTCTTCACTTCTAAACCTTCAAGCCGTCAATATTCTCTCAAACTTCTCTCCTCTTCTTCTCTCACAGAAACACATTGTCTAAATCTCCCAAACTCACAAATGGAAAACACTTATGAAAATCCTTCATCCCCACCAAAGGAACCCACACCCACACCATCTATCACACCTTAAACCACACCTTTGGATAAAAAAGAAAAGTTTAAAACTCTTGCTCGCAAGACTGTGGCTGGGAGCAAATTATCTAAGAAATTAGATAAACAATTGAAGACTAGCCAGGTCCAGGAACCCCAGAAATCTGAAGATTTATTTAAGTCTTCTACTGAGGGGGAAGAAACAGAATCTTCTGACACTGAACATGTATCATCTGGCCCTAAAGTTACTCTTGAAATAATTTCTGAAGTTACTACAAATTTGGAGAATATGTTTGTACTGGTAGGATCTATGGTAGGTGTTGAAAATACAAGGTCTGGAGGAGTTGGTGGTAAAAATGAAAAAAGAAAAGAACAGGAGAGTGAGGGTGCTCGGAGTGCTGTGAGGGGAAAGGTAAAAAAAAGGGTGGTTGATTCTTCACCCACTCCTGTTAGTCTAACCAAATAAACAGGTGCAATGGTTGTTTAGGGAGAGGAATTTGCTGGAATAGAAGAGAGTGTGAGGCAAACAGGGGGAAGTGGGTCTGGCGAAGCTGCTAAAGGGCTGGTTCAACTTGGGAAAAATGTAGATGAACATGTTCCATCTGAACAAGAAACCCTCGCAGACCTACTGAAAAGAGTGACTGAGAGTTATAATCCAAAGAAGAAAGGAAGTTCAATGGCTAAAACACCTGGCACTGCTAGGGCAAACAAGAAAAGGAAGGTTGCCCCTTCTGTCGCCGTTAAAATTTCTCCGACAAGAGGAAGAGCCACAAGAAGCCAGAAAAAGCAGAATGAGGCAGAACTGGAGAAAGCCTTAGAAGAAAGTAGAAGAGAAACAGTTGCTAAGGGAAGGAAGAAGATGAGTGAGCCTGTTAAAGCTTTTGACATTGAAGAGATGGACATGGTCCTTCGAGATGAAGATGAGACAGAAGAAGTGGAGATTTTGAGTCCTAAAGCCAAGAAAGCCAAGACTTCCACTAAGAAGTTTATTTCAAAGTCAGAGTCTGCTACACCATCCAGTTTGGCTAAAAGAACTAGATCTGATGTGAAATCAAGAAAAGTAAAAATTGTGGAGGAAGAAGAATGGAGCGGAGAGGAAGAAGAAGACGATTTTGATGCTGAGAAAGACAAGATGGTCAAATTTGGCAAAAGGACTATCTTGAAAGATAGACTCCTCGGGATCTTGGAAGAGGAAGGAATGGTGCTGCTTTTGGAAAAGTTACAATTGCAAGGCTGGAAGGACATGGTCCTTCACGGATGGCATTCTGGCCAAAAATGAAATTGTAGAGTTTATGGCCAATTGTGAGATAAAATATGGGAGGGTCACCAGTGTGGTGAAAGGAGTGAAATTCACTTTTGATGCGAAAGAGCCGGGAGAGATTTTGGGTGTACATGCTGAAGGGTACAATGACTATGAGAAGCTCAAGTGGCCAAGCCTAAAGAATCTCCCTACTGACATTGCCATTACTAGAAAATTCAGTGACAATGAAGAGGAACTTGAGCCCAAAGCTGTCTACAAGAGTGAGATGAAGGCACCCCATAAAGTACTGTTCGAATTTGTAAATAAATGTGTGTTGCCAAGGCAGGAAATGAGGCACATTTCCACATTCATGTACTTGGTCCTTGTGGAATGTTTGGACAGTGGGAGGCAAATTAATTGGCCTGGGTTTATAATCCGTTTTCTTGATAGGGTTCTAAATGGCACCAAGACTCATGTCATACTCTATGGCTTTATTCTTACGGTTGTACTTGCACATTTCAAGATATCTATGAAGAAATGGAAGGTTGGTACAAGCAAAGATCATTTTGGGGGAAATACTTTGACTGTTTGTGACTATGAAGTCCAAACCACTCCTAAATAACCTGGTTCATCCAAGAAGGTACAAGTGAATAGCAAAGTGCGAGCCTTGGTGCAAGAAAGTGGGACTAAGGATGCTGTGATTTATAGGCTGAAGAAGAGGTTGGCAGAGGTGGAGACTGAGAGAGATGCTCTCAGAATTGAGATGGGAAAAGAAAAGGAGAAGAATGATGGCATTCTTCAGGATATGCTGAAATTACTCCAAGCTAAAAACCAAGCACTTGGTCCTTCCCGGCCTTAAGCCTCCTAGCCTAGTGTAGATCAACCAGTGACCCAGTTCAGGATTTTTTTTTTTTGCTTTTGCTCATGATTTCAATGTTTTTATTTCTTTTTATGCTTTGTGGTAGGATCTTATCAATCATCAATGAAATTCAATGTCTTTTGCTCTAACTGTTTGTTTAAATTTCTTTGATGGTTAAAGTCCTTAGTTTGATATATGATGATTAATCCATGATTGCATTTAAAGTAGCTCCAATAGCCATGAATAATTTTTAAAAATCTGGTTATCTTACTTATTTATGCAACTTTTCGATGATGCCAAAAGGGGGAAAAAGGCTTGCGCTTTGAACAATGATGTTTATAATCTAATGAACCTGGTCCTTGATGATAAGTGATAAAAAGGTAAAATGTTTCCAACATTGTGTTGATGTCGAGCTAAGTTGAAGCAGGGCCTAAGTTTATGAAAAGCACAGAGCTTGTCATCATCAAGAAGGGGAAATTTGTTGGCCCAAGTGAAGGTTTGTTTTGAAGATTTGCAAAGGAAGCTCAAGCATGAACCAGGTCCATCCCTCGGGTACACAGACACGGGCAGATTCGAGCATGTGGGATGCACGTGAAGGAGATAAGCTTAACTTGGTATATTTAATATTTCTTGATCGAAAAGGTTGCATAATTGATAAGGAGAAGGACTCCTTACTCAAAGAGAACACTATCCAAGATAAGGGAGGAGTTAGAAGTTGAGAACAACTAGAACTCTGCCACCAAAAAAGAGTAACATTAGAACTCTGATTGTTTCTTCGTCTACTAACTTTATATATTGCAGGATGTTCACATTCTACAGGTACGCACAAAAGCTGAAGTTAAACGTGAATTGAGAGCAAAATAGCAAGGCATTTTGCAAACAATTCGTGTGTGATTCAAGTGTACAAACCTAAAGCTACATGAACCAGATAGAAGAAACAGATCCAAGTGTCTGTCTTTTATTCTAGTTCAATTGTTGTAGGTGGTCTTCATAATGTACCTTTATCTTTATCTAGAGGCAATTGTAATAGGTACTCAGAGTATTCAAGTTAGAGTTAACTTGAAGTTGTCACAACAGTTAAAGGTTGGTTGCCACAACGGGATTAGAGTTAATTCTTAGGTTTACAATGTGTTTTGTCAATGTTGTTTTGGCTCAGTGATTTAGTGAAATATTTGGAAAAATCCTATTGAGTAGTAGGTCGTGGTTTTTTCACCTTTTGAGCCGGGTATTTTTCACGTAAAAATACTTGTGTTCTTTACTTTTTGCATTTACTATTTCAGCAATAGTAAGTTAAGGAACACTTAGAAGAACTAGGTCATTCTATAATCAGTGCATGCAAGAAATTGGACACCACACAGATCACCCTTCTCTTGTGTGATATTGAAGTTAAAATATCATTTTCTTTATACGAAGCTCACACAAATTAGCGCAAATCAAACACTTACAAGTTGAGGATATTACACATAAATATGGGTGTTTATAATTAGATGAAAATGATGCACAAATCTATGTGTATATATATACACACATAGACGCTAATTATAAAAAAGGAGTCTTTGTCTAAAGTCCTAAGTTTTTGGATGGGATAAAAATTTTGAGAGAGAAAAAATATACTTTTCCCATAGGTTTTCTTCATTTCTATTATTTCTGCTTATCTGTTATCTCCATTCTTTACTTTGTTAGCTCCATCTTTTTAAGAGAAATACTTTTCTTTTTTAATATAAAAAACTAATAGCTAAACGTATCATTAGATGTTACTCCCCTACAGAGTAAGAATCAACTTTCAGTTCCTTATTACACAAAAACTAACTATTGGTCTAACCAAATTTATTAATGCGAAAGTACGACACTTATACTTTCTTTCAAATAAAGCATCAAAATATTATATTGAAATAGAGTTGATATTATGCATCTTGAAAAGTGAAAACACATGAAAAGAATGAAATTGGAGAGACCAAAAAGATTATTACCTTCTTGAAATAGTGTCAACCTCTTGTATTCTTCGAGCAAGGTTGAGAAAAAAAAATTAAAAATAATCTACCACCCAATAAATCACAGCTTAAATATGGTTTGAGTTGCTTAGGAATCCACTTGAAGATGCCAATATATATATGCATATTACGATGACGGTTTAGTATTGAAGATAAATTAATTGAAGTTAAAAGAATATAAGTTTTGAATAGAATGGCTGTGACTATTCATGAAAGAGTATGAAGGATGGCTGGGGCATGATTTTTTTAAAAATATAAGTAAGGTATTATAATTATTTAAAAGAATATTTTAGTAATTTAACATTTCTTTCCTTCCATTCTAAAAACAAGAAGGAAAGTACAATGAAGGTCCGACAAGAAAAAGTTAGAGGCCCAACTAGATTCATAAGTTAGTGTTGTTCTTAGCAAAAGTTCACTTTGCATTAAATCAACCTGGCCCAACTAATAATTGATGCCAAAACTTCATTAGCCTCAATTTTCATATACATGGAAAATACTCGTATTGCTATTCATTTCTTTTGAATAAACTTACTTCCTCCATCATCAAATCATGGAATGAACAGATTCTCCTTGTTTCTTAAATTAAATTCTTGGAGAAAACAGAAATTTTCTTCTTGATCTGACTGATCGTAGAGGATATATATTTACTGATTTTAACTAGTTTGGAGTTGACCCATAATTGATTCATTGATATCATACGATGAATTCTCCATATTTGTAGTACATAGACCACAAGTATTGCTTCCAATAAAAGAATAATGTAACAAAAATGGAGTTTTAGAAATATAGTACAACAATCAACACTACCAACAATATGGTTGAATAGAATATGGTTGTAGCAAAACACTTGTAACATATTACAACCTCAACTCAAACAAACGAAGAATCACAATCTTGAATTTTACTTAGACATTGATTGCACTTGGGGAGCTTGATCCACTTGTTGGTTCCCATAATGCTGCTGCGCAACTATACCATTCCATCCTGCATCACATTTTTCACACTCATGTTAGCAGAGACAAACTCGGGATTTAAATACGACAGGGGCACAATATTTTGTTCGATTAGTATCCCTAAAGACTTATAGCGTTCTGGGTGCCAAGAGATATATATAAACAAGATTTCTGCCGAAATTTACGGGGTCTTGATGACCCCTCACACACATAGATCCGCCTCTGCTTGTGGGATTATTACATTAGGTGTATTGTTGTTGTTGCTGTTAGAAAATTATTTCTTTCTTGTACAGCAAGATCAATATGGTATTAGAACAAGGTTAAAACTTTGGATTAGAATTTCCTATCACCACTAATCAACAAAAATATTTTCACATATTTGATTCAAGTAAAATAACCAGCCCGAATTACAACGTAAAATATGGTAACCAAGTGTGAGATACGTACCTAGAGCAGGATCAAGTCCCCTGTGCTGAAGCTCTCTGAACTCTTGACAAAGAGAGCAACATGGACAGAATATGTGCGAAACTATGTCTGAATAAGGAGCTTCCACAAGATTATATTTCTGTCTCAACTTAGTTCTATACTTAGAGCCCATTATCCACTGAGAGCAAACAGCAGGCATCATCAGCAAGTATATGAAAGTCCCCAAAGGACATGCTGCAATCACCATAAAAAAAATCACCAATGACACCTTTTTATTGCTCGAACGGAAAAGATAAGAGGGAAAGAGTTTAACTTCTATACACTTGACGATGTAAAAAACAATTGCAGGCACATTTGGAGGAAAGAGTTTAACTTCTATACGATGCAAATAGAATAGCAAGCACATTTGGGACTTACTCATTTCTCCTGCATCGAGGACTTCTGCTATCTGTCCGAATGTTACACAAGGTAAGAATGATGTCATAACAGCTGCACAAACAAGAATGTTCCTTAGAAGTATATCAAGGATTTTAAGTCCGTAAATGGTTGTCTTAACAACTATATAATCAAGGATTTTCTTTAGAAGCGGATCAAGGAGTTTAATTCAGTAAAACATTCGTCATGACAACTGCACAAACAAGAATGTTCTTACATTAAAGTCGGATCAAGGATTTTAAGTTAGTGAATGCAAAGTACGATTATACTATCACTTTTTTTGTGATAACAGGTACGAGTTTTCTAATATATTGATATAGATTTCAACAACATATATAGTATTCCGAGTCAAAGGAGTGGATGCGTTGCACCCTCTGACAACAAATTGATCCATTCCTTGATTTCCTAGTTTTTCCTTGAAGAGCATGTTTGGTATATGAAGGAAATATTTTCCAGCATCCAAACACCCAAAAAACAAAAATATTTATCATTAATAGAGGAAAAATCTTTGCTTATGGTATTTTATAATATCCCAATAGTTCGTTTGAAATGGTTTGTAAAATTTCAAGAGTGTTGGATAGTGAACTTGTCGTGGAAAGTTATACAACCTACCCTAATGCTACGGCTTGAACCCGTGACCAATTTAAAATAACCAACTAACAAAAACCGAAAAGGGAATAAAGTTTTAATGGCAAAGCAGAATCACATCATAATAGTTGATACCAAAACAAATCATTAGCAAGGAAAAATTGTAATTACCATTAGTCTGGTCCAAATGACAATCAAATAAGCCAGTGCTCCAGGGAGCTCCAATTGGTAATGGTGAGGGTGAAGGTGGCTGTACATCCTTTACTCCTTGGTACTGTGGAGGAGGCTGTGAGGCAACTGGTTCACCACTCTCACCTGGTTTAGGAGTTTCTATTTCATCATTTGCTTCAACTCTTCCCATTCTATCCCAAAAATTTTACACCAAATTAAACCCCTCAGTAGGATGAAAGAAAATTTTCTGTTAAGATATTAATGAGCTCTTTCTTTCATATATGAAGGAAAATGGATATGTTGACGATGAAGACAGACATGTCCAGAGTAGATGGCATCTTTGACTTGGAAAAACTAATCAACGAGATTATTCAGATTAGCTGCATGTCCTTTTCACGTTGTACAATCTTTTAAAATTTCACTAAATTGACAAAATTAAGGAGTTGAAACACCAAGTTTTCTAATTTTAACTCAAGTTACAAGAAGTTTCCAATGCCGTTTTATTCCAAGTTGGCTATGTATTCATATGCCACTAGCCGAGTTTGGTGACTAGTTGCAAATTGAAAAGAGGATTAGTATAACGTCCCTTTTCATATATTGTTTTATTTTGTATTCTAGTAGTTTTATTTTCGTTGTAGATATATTAGGCTATCCTCTCTTGCTGTTTTTTTTTTTTAAAAAAAAATAATTTCTTTCTTCCTTGCTGTTATTAGAAAAAAGAAAAAAAAATGCGACATTCTGGAAGATAATGATTCAAAGTCACAAAAGAAAAGTAATTCAAAGTCAACTTGAGATAGGAGAGACGTGTAATGCATTAAAACAGTTTGAGTGAGAGAATAATGAAGTTCAAACTAAGGCACTACATCATATAACAAGACATGCTTAGCATCATTTATAACAGCTAATGCATGACTAAGCTCAATAATATGTACATGTTTAACATTATCAACAAATTGTACCTTCCATACAACCAAGACGATCATTTTTTTTAAGAAAAAACATCGCAGAAATTACCTTATGGACTTTCGGCTCGACTCCGGTGGCGAAACTAGAAATATTTTTAAGGGTGTTCAAACTTGAAAGAAGTAAAAAAAAAATTCTAACAAAGGGTGTTCAATATATGTTTTATACATCTAAATCAATATTTTAATTATATACATAGGGTAATTTTTCGTAAAATTTTAGTGAAGGGCGGTCAGTTGAGCACCCTTTACATAAGGTGGCTTCACCCCTGCTCGACTCTACCTAGCACACAGGTTCAAAACTTGGGAGAGTATCAGCCTTGCGCCTCTGTTCCCCCAACTTAAATACCAGGCTTTGTTTATGATATGGTTCAAACCTGTGATGTGTGGCTAATCCACACATCATGTGCTACATCCTTACTTCTAAACCAAAGTCCTCACCTCTCTATAATAATATCCCTATATAACAATACTTCACTATAAAAGCCAAGATTTTTCAGAACTAATTTTCATGTTATGTCATAAACATGTTCTCTATGACAGCACTTTGCTATAACATCCAAAAATATTCTGAACAAACGAAGCTGTTATAGAGAGGTTTGACTGTAATTCTATTGAGAAAAATGAGAATCGCCAATATACTTGACAGTTTGGCTTCCTAACTAGCTGGCAATTTAAGATATTATAGCAACATAACCGGATCATTGCTGCAGCCAAATTGAGAAAAATCTCAGCTACATTGATCAATTACGTATTACAGTACTATCAATATTTCTTGTTACCACATGCAGCTACCATCCTACCACATATCTTGCTAATTAAATTTCTGTAACATTATTTCTGTAAGGAATGTCCAAAGCAGCCTTTCTGTGCCATGCTAATGACACAAATCGGATCAAGGCAAAAATTAAAAGAAAGGCTATACAATATATGAATAATAGGTACTCTGTATATATGTGATCTACTACTGGCTGAGGCAGATGTAATTTCATGCTCCCTCAGGCAATAGTCACTGACCAGTGGAGTGAGCAGAATAGCAGCAACAATAAGCAGTGACAAGCCCTGCGAAAACTCGCATTGTGACAATCTTTATCTCTGATTATTCGTCGTCACTGCCTTCCCGCCTATGAACACACTCCAAAATTGAACAAATCAAGAAATAGCTGCAGGCTAGAATTTGGATGTTCAACCACTAAGTCTGAACATTACCCAGTCTGAATAATATTGTATGTGATCCAGTTACCACTAATGAGCCGGAAGAAGAGCAAACTCAATCTCTTGTAATGTTTTGCCTTTCGTTTCCACCACATTCTTTTTCACAAAGGCCACTGCCAACAAGCAAAAACCGGCAAAGATCGCATACACAATTTGTGGCCCAAGATGCTCAAGCATCGGCAGAAACAGAAGACCGACTAGAAAATTGATGACCTGTTAAAGAGCAAAATATGCAATCAGAATAACTTAGGAAAGAAAAGATGAAAAATTACTGCATTAGTCTTGACAAAAAGGTATGAGATTTCAGATAAAACAAGAGCTATGAGATTTCCAACAACAGCAACAACAAGAATAATAAATAAAACTATAATAAATGGCAAGTGCCAAGAACACTTCATAATATAAATCAGTGATGTAGCTGAACCAAGCATGAACTAGAATGCAAATGGGGACATAAGAAGTAGGCACTGATCTCGTGTCTTTTTCCATTTTCTATATATAAAAAATGATCTCATACCATTTTGTGCTCAGAGCAGTATTTATATTTACCAGCTAATTTTAGATCTCCCTTAGAATGATGTCAAAAGTCTTTCGGGGCAGGCTTTTTCTTTAGGCACAAAATACTTTGACCATCCAACACCTCATCAGAGAATCAGGGTTGATCATGTGCAAAGATTTGATTCTTAGTTGAAGCAAAGAATACAAAATAAATACTGTAGAACAAGTTTCAGGGTGAATTAGGATACCCCTAGTGCCCCGCATCACTTTAAATGGTTCAATTTTTTCTGCTTCTTGACAGTTTAAGGGGCTTAGAACAAGGAGATTCATTTTGTCATGCAATGAGCAAGGTAACGCTATTGGTTTGGTTACCACTTAGGTAGAATATGCAGACGGAACAGTTCTCTGACTCAAGATGGATGATTCATATACTGATAACCGAGATTTCTCCAAAGGCTAGTGGCACTCAGTTCGAAACTTAGTGAATAATGGGCCGCCCCTCTCCACTTAAATACCCGGATTTTGTCTGCAGCAGGGATCGAAACCGTGACTCGTGATGGATGAATTTACCTGCACAGCTTGTTTGACTCACCCCGGATAGCAGAATGTGGCTGTGTGTGTACATTTAGGCTGATGCTCTCAACAGCATCTCATTTTGTCAAATGACTCAACAGCTAGTTTATGTATTACCCAATGAGAGATGTGTTTCTATTAAATGTGTAATTCCAAGCTAATACCAGTGAATAATCCTCTTCCTTACAATCACCCCCTCCCTCGACAAGACAACAACTAGTATTTTGCATCAACCCCAAACTAGTTAAACTTGGCCGTATAAATCCTCAACATCCATTTTCACTCTGTTTGGACCCTATTCATCCCAATACTCAATACGCTCAAGCTGATATAAAACGTTACTCAGAGTTGAAGGTTTGCCCATGAACAATACATTGTGTCATATATTCTTCATCCAAGGAGAAAGTAAAGAGAATAATTAGCATGAAACAAAAGAATCAAGAGCAGGAGGAAAATACCCAATGTGCAGCCATGCAGAAAGCCATTGCCTTTGCCCTAATCCGGCCGGGGAATATCTCTGACAGAAGGAGGCTAGGGACTGGCCCAGCGCCCAAAGAAAATGCCAAGACATACCTAACATAAATAACTTCCATTATTGAAAGAAAACAACCAGCCTTTGCTTTTGTGCATTTCTAGTTATCTTCTTAATAGTCAGTAAAGCTACCTATAGCATGACATTGTCTCATCTTTCATTGATTTAACAGTTACTAAGTACATGACACTTTTCTCTAGAAATCAATTGAAACGGTTATCCACAGAAGCAGTACTGAAACTATTTATCTTCATCTCTTAGGTGCTTTACTACAGTATAAAGAGCATATCTAATCCTATCTATCAGTAATCAACAATCTTGAAGTGTATTACTCACAGTAGGGTCCCACCAACTGATAGGAATAATACTGCAGAGCTTGGTACAAATGAACTCGCGGCTGTTACTTGAAGGGCCGTTGCAATTGCCTGAACCAAAAACATCTCAGAAGTTTAAGCATGAGAAAGCAAAATATAGTGACACGTCTAGGACAAACCATGGTAAGCAACTAAGCACAGACACATGTTTTGGAAATACATGCTCCTATTGAGTATTGATTGACATGGGATTGAGCAAACAAGATTAGGTTACCATGCCAAAGAAACTCCCAATTAGAAGCACCTTCCTCCCAAGCCTATCCATCAAAATCATTGCAATAATAGACCCTGTGGATGTTATAGACAACAGTGAAACAAGAAATCACCAACACATCCAAGTCTCCAAGAGTGTTATACATGTTCGATATGGAGAGATGACTGTTACCTGTTAAGTTTACGATCCCAACGCATGTGTTTGCAATATCTGAAGGTACTCCAGCCTTTTTAAAAACAGTTGAAGAGAAATAAAATACAGCATTTATACCAGATAGTTGTTGCAAAGCAAATAAGGTAGATCCCATGAAAACCACTGTCCAATCAGCAAAAGTTATAAAATCATTAACTTTTTCAGACAAGAAAACATTGACAGAATGAAAACACATCACAATAATTATACCTTTAAAATGACGACCATACAGTAGCTCCCCAAACCTAACATTATCCACCTCATCTCCTTTGTCTGTCTTTGACATTTCTGCAATGGCATATTTAACATGTGATGCTCCCATTAGCTTTTCAAGCTCTTCTTCAGCCAAATCAGCTCTTCCTCTCTGAGTATAGTCCAGAAACAAAAGGTGAAAAGGGAAGTAAGAGAACCATACGATGCCGAGTGCTTGTAAGTGATAGAACACAGTATTGACAGTAAATCAGTCAAACTTTGTTTTGACAAGTATAATAACATGCCAACTGTTCTATGGTATAAATACGGTGTGGTCTTGGCTGTAGTATGAGGACCGCAAAACAAAATGTGGCAGGAATGAACCAATAATGCTTAGTAGTTGTACTAAAACCTGCTAAGTTATTGTACAGAGGAAAAACACAAGCCCCATCAATGAATAGAGAAAGCAATCAGGATAATGTTGTTGGAATTTGTCAAGATTATATCTCCTTCAGTTATTTCATTCTGTTGCTTCATAAGAAAACATGTGTAACATAGATATAAAATTAGAAGGAAATTCAAGTATCCTCAGATTCACCTAAAACAGCCAGGGTCCAAGAAAATTGGACGAGTTATGCTTTAGGACATGGAAAGACGTTTAAAATTATCGATATGTTCATTTTACCCAACATTGGATGGATTGTGTTATAATTTAGAGTATCACTGCATATAAAAGATATGAATATATATATATATATTCAAGACAGGAAACCAAGCAGTAGTTTATAAAGATGGATCACCCACGTATGCATTTCGAGTTTTCACTGACCGACCTAGTGAGTTTGAAATAAAGAGCGTCTTCCATTGAGTGACCTAGTGAGTTTGAATTGTAAGCAGATTTTACTATATCCAATATTCACAAGAAACTGAACTTGCTAATGCCACTTTCCTATCCAATGCAAGACATTCATTGATATAAGAGCATGGTGCCCAACCTTAAAAAGCCAGTGAGGACTCTCAGCGCAGAATTCCATCAAAACAGCAAGTAAGGCAGCAGGAATAGTGGATATCCAAAAGCAAACTCGCCACCTGAGACATCATTGTAGAAGTAGTTACACATCATTCAATTAAATAATGGGATGCTTTAAGCATGTATGCTAATCGACTACTTCTTAATATGCACCAACAAAAGCAGTTTAGCAGTCTTAAATTGAAGAAAGATAGTTGTCCAAACAGCAAAATGGAATAAAATGGTGTAGAACATTTTTTTCCTTAATCTCGGCCAACGCTATCACTCAATCTAAATAAAGGAAAAGAAGATAAAGGTCAAAGAATCCTTACCAACCAACAGTATCCTTGGCAGGAATTCCAACGAGAAGAGCTCCCAGGAGCCCAAGGCATGTGGCAATCTGAGTGAAACTCCCGTAGGTGCCTCTAACAAAAGCTGGTGAAACCTGGTCAAACAAATTAAATGTAACTAAAAAGATAGGATTAGGAGCAAAGGATAATATCATGTACCTCTGCAACATAGAGAGCGGCAACAGCAGGGCCAAGGCCCATCCCAATTCCAACAAATAACCTTCCAAGAAGCATAACTCCAAGAGTACTTGTTGCAGCACTACATTTATGCAGTTGAATAACCTTCAGTTAAGTTCCAGAAACTCGTATTGTAATAAAATTGAATCAAGACTTTCTGATTTCAACCTCTCCTGTTCCCTCCAGTTGATATAATTCAATAACTTAAACGGGAAAAGAAACTTAAACACCTACGTGCCATATGAAGCAACCTTTACAGGACTCTTAAGAATAGTCTGCACGAAAGAATAAGTCTGCAGGAGACTCTTAATAATAAGTCTGCAGGAGATTTTGGCAATGCAAAAGATAGCAAGACTCAAAATATCCCCCAAGGGATTAGACACTTTTACTAATAATACCCGTTCATCCCAGTATACAATGAATAGAAGAGGACTCAAGACTTAACAACATTTGGAACGTATTACAGAGTAAACATTCGCCAGTGCTTTTCAAGTTGAAGAGGCTTAGTATAGATACTAAGCATGTTTAGTCTACAGGTTTACCTCATAGAAGCACCTATTATCATTGGTAGAGCACACAATTGAAAGCCTCTGCGACGACCAACCCCATCTGCTATCCAACCACTGAATATAGACCCCAGAAAAGCACCTCCCAAACATGTACTCACAACCAGACCTTCAGTTGAAAATAAAATTATCATATCAGATGGACCCTGTAGAAAATGAACTAAACAACTAGATGAAAAGAATTGTCTTAAGAGAAGCAAGGGCAGATGCAAGTGACAGCATGTTCGACTGAACTCACTGCCTTGAACTCCATCTCTGCATATATAGCAGAAAATTAACAACATCTATATTTATACAAATGTAGCACCCACTATCACAAATGAGCAGCGGATGCAGTGATAATCAACCTCCACTGACTCAAAATTCAGGATCTGCCTAGAGACGAAGAGGTTCAGGTGGGTCGGGCCGTGTTTTTTTTGGTTTTTGGGGGGGGAGGAGGAATCTTTAAGGTAAATGGCATAGAGTACCTTCTGCCAAGGTGCTGCCGCTGAAGCCAAGGTCCAAAGACATGCTTTCTAGAGTGTCATTAACCACCCTAAATAATCCAAATCAAAATCAAATGCAAAGGGAAAAAGAAGAAAAAAAGTCAACAAGGTCATTTGACAAACTACATTGGTAAGATTTATGAAAGAAACTAAATTTTCAGATTTAGTCATACCCGAGATGGTAGCCAAACAAGAGAGATGAAATAATTGCGACCAATATATGCGGTAACGGGCGTTTCCATGAAGGGTTTCCAATATCTTTCCAGACACCATTTTGCAGGCGACCTAAAAAATTCATATGAATCAGAGATCAGCCATATAAGCTCACAATTTAACATGGTACGATGTGAAGTATCATACGGAAATATATCCTAGTATAGTGTTACATCCTATGATTGTCTACGCTGATAGTACAATAAAGGACTATCACACTATTTTATTCAACCAAGTTGGCAAAAATTTATTTCTCTATTTGAACACTTTTTCAACTGCTTCTCAAATAGCGTAAGAAAGCTCATCAAAATACAACTTGTATAGTACTCCCTATTTTATTCAACCAAGTTGGCAAAATTTTATTTCTCTATTTAACCTCAAGAAAATCCAGAACCTGTCAGTAGCGTTTTCAGTAAACACTCAGCAGTTTTTCAACTGCTTGTCAAATCGCTTTAATGCATAAGAAAGCTCATAAAAACACAATTTGTATGACTTCGTCAAAAGGAACAAGAGAGAGAATTAGATCTTGGCATGACCCAAAATTTAAAAAACACCCATCTCGTGCTCACCCCTTTAATCCCCAAATACTATAATAAGCTGCATTCAGAACGTACTGATTCTAAATCTAAGATCCGTCCTGTTAATACGCTTGAACACACAAATAATTTTTTTAAAAGAAAAGAATATTAAGGGATACACACCTAAATTTTGTTCACGGTCATCATAATCATCAGTGAAATGATCATTAGAAGAAGCACGCTTGTAGATCGAATAAGCATCTGCAAGACGAACCCCTCTCATACTCTGTGATTGTAATGTATGGTGCCAATACTGTAAGAAGATCCCCAATCATATACAAGCCAACCTGCCCAGATCCATTCGCGTACAAAAATCATTAGTTATCAGCTGGCCAGCCAACCTTTGTACAACATCACTTCATAACCGACAATGTCTAATCTAAACGCAGCACAAATCTCAGATCTAATGTGAAGGGAAAGTTCCATATTTGAAACCGATAATTCAATACACTTTATTATCAATCAAGAAAATTCTAATCCTTTAAAATAAGAAATAGGAAGAAAAAAAAGGTACAATCTTTTACGTTTTCAGCTGAGACTAAAGTTGGCATTGGTTGCTTAATTATCTATCATTACCATATACACGCGCCTATAGAGAGAGGAAAGAGTGTGTGTGTGTGTGTGTGTGTACTCGTTCGTTACCTCGTGAAACGTTTTGGAATACTGAAAAAAGGAAGAAAATTTGCGACAGGTACAGTTAGAAGAAAAGGAACAGAAAATGTAGCTAAAATGGAGTCAGTATTGGCATTGAAGTGTTAAGAAGGAATTAATTAAGGAAAAGTAAAAGGAAAACGTAGAAATGCAGAAAAGGGAAAGGAGGAACCTTAGAAATGGAGTTAACAGTTGCGGTGGGAATAGCTAATTAGTAAGTATTTGTCTGTCATATGCATATGCAATTGCGGCAGAGACCATGGAAGGAAAGCAGCAAACAGAGATGACGACACGAAGGAGGATCTACAACTCTATGAGAGCTCTCAGACCAACACGTGGTCCAATGTTTCTTTTTTATTCATTTTTATGGTCCAATATTAGTTGCTCTTGATTATTTTCTTCTTATGTTTCGCCTATCATTTTATCACACGTCATCGTTTACATTGTACTATTTTCCACGGACAGTGTAGTGATTGCTTTAAAGATAAATTATAATTGATGGAGTATTTTTATTTAGAAAAATTAATCTATATAGCCGTCCATTCAATTTTTTAATCTATAATATATGTATAATGTATATATACTGGCTAGAAAAAATAAATATTAAAAATGATCGGTTATTTGTGTAACATTCCCATTTTATTTAAGTTGAAAGGAAAAAAATATATTTATTATTATTATTATAAACAAGTTTACTTGGGGAAAAAATTACAAAACTTTTAAAAGTGATTTCTTTTCTGATAAAAAAGAATTTACACATCTAAAAGTGATTTCTATACATTATTTTTAAATGTTGGTTTCCTTTTTATTCTTTTTGGTATATCTCCACCAATAATTTCTTGCCTCTCGTGTTACCAACTTTAATATGGTACTCCTGAATAACGTTTCGAGTTCGGTTTCAGAATTTTGTCATGTCTATTTTTTTTTTTTTAAATTATACGGATCACGTACCTAATGATTTTGACCCCAAAACAGAATCAGTCATGTTAAATTATTGATTTTGGAGATATGTCTAGGGGTATCAATCCATATTTAAAAATCGGCTAAATCGACCGAACCGTACTGTTTCGAATCGATTTTTAGGTTTTTGTTAATGAAGTCGTAGGATTTTATATAAACCTACAACTGTACCGATAATGAAGGTAGATTTTTTATTTTATGAAAATAAATCGAAAAAATACCGAATCGTACCGAATAAATTTATATGGGATTATATTTATTTATTAAATTTAAAAATAATAAAGCATCAAGGCCTTCTAATTATGAAAACGGTTATAAGGCAACAATTAATTAAACTCAAAACCTTAATTCTAAGACCTATTATATTACTCCTATTGAAACTAAACTATTACTAGCACATTCACTCGCAAGACACAAGGTATTCTAGCGATTATAAGTAATAAACTACAATGTATTGAATATGCTTCTTTTCGTATGATTTAAATTTAAATTTTTGAATATTTAATCTTCTATAAACTCTATTCTTGACTCGCAACTTGCTTAATATATTTTTCACTCGTGTGATCTATATTTTCTTTATCTTTACTTAGTTTCTTTTATGCTAGATGGATCTATAATAGGGATATCTTTCATATTTTCTTAATTCATCACCCTTTAGACTTTTAAATGACATTTAAAAAATACAGAAAATTAATCTAACTGCACCGATATCGAAGAGAAACCGACATGATTGGTATGGTAACATAAAGTTTAAATCTTTTTTTTTTAGGAAAACATGGAGATTATATTACTAAACAAAAGATTACATAGTCATTACATAGTCCCTGAGGACATTACCATTACCTAACTTTGTAAGGCTATTATAAACAGTAGAAGGAAGATACTTAGTACTTTGATTGATTCCCTGCTTGTCCATGTTTAATTCAAGATCAACAAAAGGGTGGACGAGCATGGTAAAAATATTTAATTGGGATAAAGTCTTTAACAGCTTACTTAGCCAGAAGATGCGCTACTTCATTTCCTTCTCTGAACTTATGTCTCAAAGTTGGGAGCTTCAGCTGATGCATTAACAACCTGCATTCAAATATAGTGTTAGATAGGATTTGATTGTTTTCATATAAGAGAATGATGATTACCATTGAGTCTGTTTCAATTTCTATTTTGGGGAAATTCATATCTTTTACAATCTTTAAACCTTCCTGTAAAGCCATTAGTTCAGGTTGCATGGTTGATACTACATGGCATGATTTATGAAAACCAACGATCTAGTCTCCATTGCTATTTTTGAATACTCCACCTAGTCCAGCTTCCAAATTGGTTATTGAGAAGGCATCATCTATGTTTAATTTCACCGTACCAGCCGGTGATTTTTTTCAATTAATCTCAATCTTGATCTTATGAACTTTGAAAGAGCTTTTTCAGTAAAAAAAAGTTAAATTTACAGGCTTGTTGAATAATTTTGGGGGCATGTTAATCAAGGTCTAAGTTGTTATTCCTATTTTTTCAAATATTCTAGAGAGAGAAAGGAAAAATGATTTTCCAACTTGTAGAATGGCTACTATTATGAATGAAACATTTTTCCAACTTGTAGAATGGCTACTATTCTGAATGAAATTATCTTTTAGGTTGATCAGCCAGTGAGGATTATTTTCGATAGGCAGAGTCAAGATGCCCATATTGTTCCAAAAGCGCATAGTAGCTGGCAGTATATAAAAATATGCTGGATATCTTCGCATTTTCTTTACAGGCCATGCAGGTGGTATCAATATTAATGCTAATTTGTGCTTAAAAGGATCGACAAGGAATACGGTTGTGCATACATTGTCAAGGAAATATTTGATTTTGTTAGGACAGTAGAGGCCCCAAATCCAGCTGACGATGGTGTTAGAAGTGATATTATGATTTAAGAGCTTGTAACAAGACTTAGTAGTAAATAATTCATTTGCATTTGGGTCCTAGCTCATAATGTCTTTATTTAGGACATTATTAGGTAAATGCGTTAAAGCAATATTTTTACTAATCGTGGAGGGCAATTCAAAGAAATATTAGAGACATCCCATTTACCCTGCTTAATAAGATTTTTAATGAAAAGGTTTTGGTCAATCTTACTAAGAGGACCATATATCGAGTTTCTAAGGGTGTTGGAGTTGTATATCCATTTGGAGGACCAGATATTAATTTTGGAGTCAATGCAGGGATGCCACAATGTGCCTTCATTACAAACTTTTCAGCCTTTAAGAATAGCTTTTCAAATGAAAGACGTCTCAATAATAGACTTTTTCGTGGCATATTTTAGAGAAATAAGTTTTGCCCAAGGGGTAGTAGGATTTTGCAGGATTCTCCAGGTGAGGCTTTTTAATAGGACGATGTTTTTGGATGCAGCTGAGCGTATACCAAAACCACCCTCAACTTTATCCTTTGTGATTGTTTGCCAATTAACCAGGTGTAATTTTCTAGAAGAGTTGGTAGAACCCCAAATGAAATCCCTTTGGATTTTATCAATTTATTTAAGGATTTTTACGGGGAGTAATGTGTATTGCATGGAATGGGTAGGAATAGCACTTAAGGTGCTTGTGGCCAATGTTGTTCTTCCAGCCATATGTAGGAAGGAACATTGTCACACCTCTTTTAGGTCCCACAACCCTATTACGAGGTTGAGTTAGAAGAGTTTTTCCAATCGAAGTGACGTTTTGAAAAGGGATTATTTATTATTTAGAGTCTCCACTTGGAATTGAGTTTTGGTGTTCCAAGCCACCTTTTATCTTGAATCCCTTAACAAAGGATGGTTTGACTCTTAATTTATGGTCTACGAAAACAGAAGACTGAGTAAGGAATTCTGTTGACCGAGGGGAAGGTGTAAGGCACCCCTCGAGTCCCGCGGTTCTAGCACGGTCGCTTTATTGACTCATGTAAGGCTTAAATCAATTTTTAGCTATTCTTGTATTTTATTGATCATGGCTTATTTATTACCGCTTAATTAATTATTATATTTTTATTAGTTGTGTTTTCCAAGATGCGGAACGCACACAAGGTACTTCTTTGAAATTAAATATTAAACCAAGGTACGGAATATACACATGGTTATAGCATAATTACTTTTAAATCTAAAGGCATCGAGACGCGGAATGCGCACATGATCCTTTTATTATTTAAGCATATCAACCCAAGGTTCGGGTATGAACACATGGGCTAATATTTCAAGTACGTCTAAAATTTTCTAACGTATTTAAAGTATTCCATTTATTTTGTCTCTTTCATATTCGATATATATATTTGTATATTTTATTAATATTTTACTTATTTGCAACGAGTCCTCAATTAGTTCGTTATTCATCTTGCTACAAAAAAAAATTACCACTCTTCTTGTTTTGTTGTTATCAAAATATTGAAAAGATTAAAATGACATTATTTAATGAAATTATGACTAAAATAAAAGAAGGTTTAATAAAAACTATTTAAATGAAATTCTTGGACAAACAGTACAAAGGAAAATAATCATTCTTGTATAACACTCAAATTAGTAAATATGCACGTGAAACCTAAAAATAAAAATTGGAATCATAGTATTCAACTGACTTTTGAATCATCCCGCACATTCTTATTTAATTAAACTAAAAATTAATAGTCTTAAATGTATTTGAGCAAGAAAATAGAATGATATAAATATTTAAACATGGACAACACTTAAAATCAAGAAATATGGCAAACAATCACAAAAAAAAAAAAAAAGTATTTTTGTTGACAAAACCTTTAAACAATTTTATGAACTATCTATAGTCTAAAATTTCACGTGGATTATGGCAAAAGAATGGATTAGAACTAAAAATTAAAAGTTAGGAACAAAATTTAGATTAGTATGATTCTTTAAATTCCCAAACATATATATACATATATAAATAACAAGAAGAAATCGACGCTATTTAAAAATACAAAAGAAAGCGAAAGAATAATTGAATTTAAATAAACAAACATCATACAATCGGTTATACATGACTTTAAATTAACCAAGGAGATTGAGTGTTACCTTTTTGCGAAAATCTCACTCAGTAAGCGACTTAATCTACTAATTATAAAACTTCTAAAACCACGAACCCGAAACCGGCCACGAACGAAATCCACGAACTCGTTCTTTTCTTTTGCTTTCAAAAAAAAAAAAAAATTCCTTCTTTCCTTTCTGCTTTCCAGCCGTTCTTTTCTCTTTTTTTTTTTCTTTTGTTTTTCCTTTCTTCTCGCCCCTCTCTTACTTTCTTTTTCTCACTTTTTTTTTCTTTTCTTCTTCCTTTTTGTTTTCTTCCTCCTGCCGTCTCTCCCTTTCTTTTCTTTTCTTACTTTTTCTTTCTTTTCTTACTTCCTCTTCTTCCTCTTTTTTTTTTTACATACCCAACACATATATATAAGATATGTGTGATAAATGGAGGAGTTAGAGTTGGAGTTGGAGTTGGTTGGAGTGGGAGTTAGAGTTGGAGTTGGAGTTGGAGTTGGAGTGAGATAATTAGGATTGTTATAAGATTAGGATTGTTTTTCTTTTCTTTTTTTTCTTTTTTTTTGTTTCTTTGTTTTTTTCTGCCGTTTTTTTTTTACTTTTTTTTTTCTTCTTTCTAATTCTTAGATAAAAAATAGCAAATCATGTATATATATACCAACGTTATTTTTAAACTTAAAGGAAACTATAAAAATAAGAAAACTCAATATTTACACTATAGTTTAAATTATACAAAAAAAAATATAATAGTTTATTTATTAAAATTCTAATTAAAAGATACTCCATATATATATATATATATATTTTAAGAATGTGAGTATTATTATTATTTATTTATTTATTTTAATTAAATAAAATCTACTAAGTGTAAGATGAAAGCTTAAAACATTAATATTAGGCCTAAAAGGAATATTTACACTAAAATAGTATAACATTTGAGTGTGGTCAAAAATTAGTTGTTCACAAACATTTCCAGTGAGACAGTCTATTACGCAATTTGTCTAATACAAATTGAAAATCTTTAGGTTTTGGATTGTAATTTAGAATTGGGAAGCCAAGGTATTTCCCAAAATCATGACTAATTTTAATCCAAAATGGTTTGTAAAATAAGAAGTAATTGCTAAGGGGTAATTTTTTGAGAAGATAATTTTGGATTTTAAGTAATTTATGGAAATACCAGATTCTTGATTGAAAAGTTTCACACATGATTTTATGCATTAACCAGTTTTTTTGTTAGTCTTTCCCATTAAGGTAATCTCATCCGCATATAGAACATGAGAGAAAGAGAGTGTAACGATCCGACAGGTCGTTTTGAGCTCTAGCGCGTCGTTCAGTGATTTGAGGCCATGAGCAACTTCATTTCAGGTGATATGACTTGTCGGTGTGGTCGGCATTGAATTTCTGGAAGTTTAGAGTCAATTTGAAAAGAAAATTCTCATTTTAGAAGCCTTAAGTTGGAAGAATCTACTAAGATTGAATTTTTGAGTAAACAACCTCGGAATCAGGATTTGAAGGTTCCAGCAAGCTCGTATGATGATTTCGGACTTGGGCGTATGCTCGAATCGGGTTTTGGATGACCCGGGAGCGTTTCAGCGTGTATTGTGGAAGTTAGCATTTTAGAAGAAACTTCATAAGTCTGGGTTGAAGTGCATTTCAGTGATGTTGATGTCCATTTGGGATTTCGAGTCTGGGAATATCTCTGTATGGTGATTTAGGAGTTGGGAGCGCGATCGAAAGTGAATTCGGAGGTCCGTAGGTTATTTTGGAGTTATTTGGCTAAAGATAGAAATTTGAAGGTTTTTGAGAAATCCGACCGGAAGTGGAAATTTTGATATCAGGGTCAAAATGCGATTCCGAAAGTTGGAGCAGGTCCATAATGTTGAATGTGACTTGTGTGCAAAATTTGGGGTCAATCAGACATGATCTGATAGGTTTCGGCATTGAATGTAGAAGTTGGAGGTTTCAAAGCTCATAAAGATTGAATTGTGATGCGATCCATTGTTTCGATGTTATTTGATGTGATTTGAGGCCTCAGGCAGGTCCGCATTATGTTTTAGAACAGGTTGGTATAATTGGACAGGGTCCCGGGGGCCTCGAGTGGATTCCGGGTGGTTAACGGATCAAATTTGAAGTTGAGGAGGAGCTGAAGCTGCTGGTGTCTGGTGTGACCGCACATGCGAGGCTTGGGCCGCAGGTGCGGCTTTGGTGTCGCAGATGCAGGACTGGCTGGCTTGGCTGAGGGCGCAGGCGCAAGGCTATTTTCGCACCTGCGAAGGCACAGATGCGGACGAGGGAGCGCAGGTGCGGAGCCGGCTGGGGAATAAGGAAGCCGCAGGTGCTAGAGTTTGGTCACACCTGCGGGTTCGCAGGTGCGGGCGTAGACACCGGAGGTGCGGGAGGATTGGAGGAAGTGTGTATTTTTAAGATGGGATTTGGCCATTTTTCTCCCATTTTCATTTGGTGTGGCGATTTTGGGGAGCTTCAAGGGAGGATCTTCATCAAGCAACTTTAGGTAAGTGATTTCTTCCCATCATTGAGTTAAAACACTTGGATTATACATAGATTAGACATAAAACTGGTGGGAATTTGGGAATTTTGAACAAAGACCTAGAATGTGTGTTTTTGGATTTTAACCATGAATTGGGCATGAGATTGAGAGAATAACATATATTTGCGTTTGCGAGGTTATGGGTAATCATTATCTTCGAAAAGTTTCGGAATCTGGACACGTGGGCTCGAGGGGTAATTTTTGTCAACTTTTCGAGCAGAATTGGGAATTTATATAAATTAAATTATTATAAGTATTAGAGTATATTTTCATTGGTTTGCCCGTTATTTAGATAGTTTTGGGGCGTTGTGCATCAATTTGAGTCGTCGGAGGGGCTTGGAGGTCGGTTATGAATCTTCGGAGCGAGGTAAGTCTTCTTTCTAACCTTGTAAGGGGGAATTGTCCCCATAGGTGAAATAATTAAACATGTGCTACTATTTGTGGGGGCTACGCACGCACGAGGTGACGGGAGTTCGTGCATAGCTACTANGAGGTCGGTTATGAATCTTCGGAGCGAGGTAAGTCTTCTTTCTAACCTTGTAAGGGGGAATTGTCCCCATAGGTGAAATAATTAAACATGTGCTACTATTTGTGGGGGTTACGTACGCACGAGGTGACGAGATTCCGTGCATAGCTACTATTATGTTTATGTCCGGGTAGTCTAGGACCCAAAAGCATGTTTTATTTGCCTTATTTATAATCTTATTGATGAAAATAAAGTGTTTAAAGCTTACCGAACTTGGTAAAAATGGATTTCTGGAAAAGATATAAATACTATTTTTGTGACCTTTAAAAGAGAAATTTGTAATTTACTTGAGTATTTGTTTTCTCGATGTAGTCGGGGTGGACTGTTTGAATGTGCATGATTGTGTGTGACCGCTTCGTAATTTATATTCAGCGGGCGGGGTGATTTCTTCCACTACGCTCATGGGAGCGGGCCGTACGCCACGTCGGATTGATAGATGCATCTATGGTTCGCGTCGTTCGACCCTTCGGCAGTGCACAATTTACATTTATGTTGGTTCGAGCCGTTCGACCCTCGGCATTGCTTGCGCATGATATTTACTGCGTATTTGCTGTGATTTTTACTTGATTACTGGCCTGGAGATTTTAAATTGTCAACTGAAATGACGAGGATTTAAGAATATTAAATGTGAAAGAAGTTGTTGTTTCCTGTTGCTACTTGCTAAATTGCCTATGATATCCATGCTTAGTGTCACCCTTTATTTCATTAAATTGACCTCTAGTAAGTGTCAAATTCGACCTCTCGTCACTACCTCTTCGAGGTTAGGTGGGATACTTACTAAGTACACGTTGTTTTCGTACTCATACTACACTTGCTGTGCATTTTTATTGCATAGTTACATTCATAGATAATGGCCCTGCTTGACGCAGTGATGTGACTGATTTGGAGACTTAGACGAGCTGCACCATCCGGAGGCGGCCCGCAGCCGGCAGAGTCTTCCTCAGATGTATTGTATTTATTTTAAATTCCTCGTCCAGTTTGTAATCCGGACAAGCATTGTAGTACATGTATAATTCTTAGATATTTTCTCTTGCACTTGTGACGCCGGGTTCTGGGATAATTATGAGATCTATTTACTATTTAAATTTACTAAGATATTATTGTTTACTCAGAGGAAGTTCGCTAATTATTATTTAAGAAAATGAAAAAGGAATGACTTCGATAATTTTAAAATAAATATTTTTATTTATTTATTAAGTTTTGACTTGCCTGACAGTGGGGTCCGGCGCCATCATGACCGTAATGGATTTTGGGCCGTGACAACGTGGTATCAGAGCACTAGGTTCCCTTAGGTCCCACGAGTCATGAACAAGTCTAGTAGAGTCTTGCGGATCGGTACGGAGACGTCTGTACTTATCTTTGAGAGGCTACAGGGCTGTTAGGAATACTTCGCTTCTTGATTCCTTATCGTGCGGTTTGATTCCTTTAAGGCTTATGCCTACGTTTTCTTCTTACTCAATCCTACATGTTGCGAAGCGCTTGCTATAAATCGAGTATTTGAGGAATTGTAATGGTGCTACATATATGGTGCGTGAGGTTTTCCCATGCACAGTTGGTTGGGGCTATTGTCGTTGCTCTGCGGAGGGATAATATGTTGTTTCAGCTCAGTAGATGTGTTCCTGAGGGCTTTAAGGCTATGCTTAGGTTGTTATGGTGCTCATGATTGGTCACCACACGGTATTGACGTGGTGATAGGAAGCTTGCCCATGTGTTGGGAAAATGAATGACTTGAGAGGAGGTCTTCTCGAAGCGTGATTTCGAGATTTCAGTATTTTAGTCCGACGAAGGAAAGGCAATTGAACTATGAATGCTCAATTTGGGTTGAAAGAATAATAAGACTTGGTGTTTTCAAGCAAGGTGGAATATTCATCTGTGATGTGGTATCGTTGTTTTTTATCGAAAATAAGGTGTTAAGTTCGTCGGTGCTATGGTTTCTTTGGTGGCATTGGGTCAGAGTGTTGTGAAGAAATATTGAAGAAGCGGTTGTCAGAGGTCGTGGTGTGTGGTGGTTCAGTATTGAATAAGTATTTCTAATAAAGGCGGCTCAAGAAAGATGATCTTCGGAAGTTGTGGTGATCTGCTGGTTTAAGTGCTACAAAGATAGTTATTGGCCTAAGGCAACAGCTGGGCAGCAAGGGATAAGGAAGGACACGTGGGAGTGTCAGGTGATGGTTAAATTTCTAAAAGGTCAGGTGTAAGAAAAGGAGGTCAGGTAGTTGCTTGCAGGAGTGAGTTTAACCAAAGTGGGAGAGTGGCAGCGTAGCATATGAGTTCTGTGGTATGATAGATACACCCCTTGAGGGGAAGTTTGGAGTGATTTGGGAATTTTAGTGGACAATGATGGGGTCCACAGACTTAAATTGAAATATTGGCTATTTCGGCATAAGGTTGGATACAACAGAGAGGAATTGTTCGGGATGAAGAAGGATGCAATATAGAGGTGAATTGGAAGATATTGTCGCGCATTTAGTAGATGTCCATGAGGAGCAGATGGACTAGTAAAGTTGATAAATGAGGACGGGTGTAGGATGGGGTATTGGTGTCGTAGAGATTGTGCAGTATGGCGTTGTTGTAAGGTGTCAGTTGGTAATTTTCGCAGGGGGTTATCTCTTGTGAGCAGGTTAGCAGTCATGTGGTTGGCAAGTTTCTGCGAGGAATTCCAGTGGTTGTTCGGTAGGAGACCGAATATGTGAATGATGCTAGAAAATTAGAGTATTCGTAGAATGCTGACAAGAGAATTTAGAATAAGTTGACGGGTTGGTTGAGCAAGATCGTGTCAGCAACGAAGAAAGAATTTCGGTGGGGTCCAGAGTGGTGCAAGGAGTAGCTTTAGGCTAAGTGGGAGAGTCCACCGCCTGCGATTGGGTTGCAGGATTATTTTCTCATGGGGTTGCGGATTGTCGGTGTATTGGCAAGTTATTGCAGCTAAGGGGAAAGGAGTAAAATAGTAATTGATCGTGGGATTTGATAAAGGTGTGTAAGGGTTGGCCTTATTGAATCAGGTTTAGGCTTTGGAAAGATTCAGGATTTATGCCTAGTACAGAGGTAATTTACAAGTGAAGGGATTCAGTCGGGTGCTTTATCAAGATGAGTGTTCAGGTGCTAGCGAAGCCGTAGAGTTGATTATATTCGGGACCAAGCCAGAGTGGGTGACTCTCAACAATGGTTCCAATGTATTCAAAGGTTAGAAGGTGGTGTCCAAGGATTTCAAGCCCACAATATGGTTAAGAATCGAGCTTGTGCAGCAGAATTATGGGAAAGAGAAAATGGTTGGAGTGTTCTACATTATCTTCGGCGTGTAGAGTATCATTGGGGTTCATAAAAAGGAGAAAAATGACTTCGGGTTCATGGAAGGGTTATCGGAATGGGTATACTGGTCAAAGATGTGAATATGCGCGCAAGGAGGGCATGAAACGGTTCATGGGTCTGGAAACGATTCTCGTGGAATGGATTCACTCAAGGTAAGTGCGAATTGAGTTGCTATGTGTTAATTGGGATTATCATTATTCCTGCGGTGAGTGCGAATTGAATTGAGGTACGAGAGGGGGTTGTGTTATATGAGCTTATGGAAAGTTTAATTGATTCTCATTGCGGTATCGTGGCGGTGTTAGCGTATGGGCATTGTGAGTTATTATTCATCTTGATCTATGGCTTGAGCCAAGTGGGGAAGTCTGTTGTTGATAAGTCGATTGCACGGCTGAGTGTCGTATCAGTTTTAATTTGAGGTATACGGGTGAATCAGTTATCTCCTGCAGAGGTGGAGATCGAGGATTTGCATGTTTTGTGATAATGAGAATTCACTCGTGTGTTGTGATGGTTCTCTTGAATTGAGTTAAGTAAAAGGTCTTTATATGATGAAGTGTTTACCCTATTAGCGGTTCAGGAGTTATGACGAGATTCATGTGCGAATGCATATTGGCACGTTAGGTGCAATGAACGGTATGAAATCTGGAAGTAAGGATCGAGGTTGCGGTTCGGTATTGACAAGGATGTCATGAGCTCGGATGAGCAGGAAAAGGTATTTGAATGTTTAGAGTAAGATGGTGTTGTCTTTAGTGTCACCTAAGATCGGTGTTTGGTGAAAGAGGCTTTGCATCCTAGTTATGGGTTCTTGATTTATTTTACAGCGTTAGTGTGGCCAGTGGTGGATGTGCAGACTTGCTACCTTGTGTGGAAGGTCGTGGGATCGTGACCACGGGATGATCGTATGAGTGTGACATGTAGTCACTTAATGGATTGAAGATTTGGACTGAATATAAAGAAGTGTAATATTGCTTATTTGAGAATTTATGTCTGGAAGGCGTTCGGTTCATTTGGTTGTGGATTGGGGGTGTTTGTCCCGGTTATGATGGTTGTTTTTGCGTATTATGAGAGGGAGTGGGTTAATATGGACCCAGGTCAAGCTATTAGCCTAGTTCGGTGCGAGCAAGATAGGCTCGATGTTTGTGAATGGATTTAAATGTGGTTATGGGCTCCATGTGAGTCAGAGGTGTTCGTTCTGTATGGCGCTTCTCTTGGAGGGATATTAGAACATCAGATGTTGTTCCATCATCGTTCATTTCAGGTAATATTATGATTGTGCCGTGTGAGTTGTGCAACGTCTTGGCAATTTCTTATGTGTTGAGGTCCCGCATAGTGATGATGATATGTGAGCAGGATAGATCTTGAGATTCAGAGTGTATATATATATATATATATATATATATATCGCACCTCAGTTGTGCTTGAGTTTTGTAGCGTATGGCTCTATCAGTCTCCCCAGGATGGTATTATGCACTTAGCGTGCTTGTGACCGATATTCAGTATTTCGTGGTAATGAGAAATTTAGCTCGGGTGTATCTCCTTACGTTAATTTTATGTTATTTGTATCGGGTGGCTCGCCGCCACGGGCATGTTATTTGGATCGGGTTGCGCGCCGCAACAATGTGATGTTGAGTACGGTTCCCTATATCTATTTTCTTGTGTTTCGCTTTCTATTTTCTGAGGAGAGTTCATAATAAGTTTCGTGAGCTAAGTAGTCTTTTCCCGAGTTATTTCTTTATGTATCATGTTGGAGTTATGGCTTATTGGCACGTTGTGGTATCATGTGAGACTGTTGGTCATGTTTGGGGTGAATTGTTGTCTGAGCAGTTCATACTGGGCGAGACAAGATTATTGGACCAGGGATCAGTGCGATAAGATTTTGTGAAGTATATTAAAGGACAAATACCATTAGTTGGTTTGTAATGAGGTAATGATTCTAGTCGAGAGGAGAGATTCCATGATTGATTAACCCTGCAGCTGGTTGTAAATTTCTACACACCTCCTCCGTTGTGGTGGTATCGTAAGAGTTATATCAAGACCTATATATATATGTCATGAGATGTATTGGGAGCATCAGAATCGTGAAATTTTGGCTATTAAGGTTCAAGAAATGTCATTGTAGTTAGATGATGAATTATGCAGTGCATGGTGCTAATTCAGCAAAGGTATACAGTCATGTTCTGGTGCATTGTGTGGCAGTTGATACGGTGTTCATATATTGGAAACAGGTCTAGTAGAGGATTTCGGATGTTGAGGACCTGGTTCTAAGGCCCATTTGCCTAAATGAAAGAGGATATCTTCAGATTTGACCGAGCTAATGTACTCAACTGGGTTGTGGTAGCATGGGCAGGTGCACGAGGTGTTAAACAGTGATTTCAGATAACTCCAGAGCAGTACTTAGCACGTTCAAGGATGAACGTATGCTTATGTGGGAGAGGGTGTAACGACCCGACAGGTCATTTTGAGCTCTAGTGCGTCGTCCAGCGGTTTGAGGCCATGAGCAACTTCATTTCAGGTGATATGACTTGTCGGTGTGGTCGGAATTCAATTTCGGGAAGTTTAGAGTCAATTTGAAAAGAAAATTCTCATTTCAGAAGCCTTAAGTTGGAAGAATCGAATAAGATTGGATTTTTGAGTAAACGACCTCAGAATTAGGATTTGAAGGTTCCAGCAGGCTCGTATGATGATTTCGGACTGGGCGTATGCTCGAATCAAGTTTTGGATGACCCGGGAGCGTTTCGGCGTGTATTGTGGAAGTTAGCATTTTAGAAGAAACTTCATAAGCCTGGGTTGAAGTGCATTTCAGTGATGTTGATGTCCATTTGGGATTTCGAGTCTGGGAATAGCTCCGTATGGTGATTTTGGAGTTGGGAGCGCGATCAGAAGTGAATTCGGAGGTCCGTAGATTATTTTGGAGTCATTTGGATAAAGATAGAAATTTGAAGGTTTTTGAGAAATCCGACCGGAAGTGGAAATTTTGATATCGGAGTCAGAATGCGATTCCGAAAGTTGGAGCAAGTCCGTAATATTGAATGTGACTTGTGTGCAAAATTTGGGGTCAATCTGACATGATCTGATGGGTTTCAGGATCGAATGTAGAAGTTGGAGGTTTCAAAGTTCATAAAGATTGAATTGTGATGCGATCCATTGTTTCGATGTTATTTGATGTGATTTGAGGCCTCGAGCAGGTCCGCATTATGTTTTGGAATAGGTTGGTGTAATTGGACGGGGTCCCGGGGGCCTCGGGTGGATTCCGGGTGGTTAACGGATCAAATTTGAAGTTAAGGAGGAGCTAAAGTTGCTGGTATCTGGTGTGACCGCACATGCGAGGCTTGGGCCGCAGGTGCGGCTTTGGTGTCACAGATGCGGGAGTGGCTGGCTTGGCTGGGGACGTAGGTGCGAGGCTATTTCCGCACCTGCGAAGGCGCATATGTGGACGAGGGAGCGTATGTGCGGAGCCGGTTGGGGAATAAGGAAGCCGCAGGTGCGAGAGTCTGGTCGCACCTGCGGGCTCGTAGGTACGGGCGTAGACACCGCAGGTGCGGGAGGACTGGAGGCAGTGTGTATTTTTAAGACGGGATTTGGCCATTTTTCTCCCATTTTCATTTGGTGTGGCGATTTTGGAGAGCTTCAAGGGAGGATCTTCATCAAGCAACTTTAGGTAAGTGATTTCTTCCCATCTTTGAGTTAAAACACTTTGATTATACATAGATTAGACATGAAATTGGTGGGAATTTGAGAATTTTGAACAAAGACCTAAAATGTGTATTTTTGGATTTTAACCATGAATTTGGGCATGAAATTGAGAGAAAATCATATATTTGGGTTTGTGAGGTTATGGGTAATCATTATCTTCGAAAAGTTTCGGAATCCGGACACGTGGGCCCGAGGGGTAGTTTTTGTCATCTTTTCGAGCGGAATTGAGAATTTATATAAATTTAATTTTTATAAGTATTAGAGTATATTTTCATTGGGTTTCCCGTTATTTGGATAGCTTTGGGGAGTTGAGCATCAATTTGAGTCATCG
>ML413241.1:0-25131 GCA_005239525.1 Nicotiana knightiana
ATGCCGTTTGAATATACATACATATATACGTGTATATAACGCCGTTTGAACCATATTTCAGCCGATGTGGGCAACATCATCATCATATACCAGCTGATCAGGTGGTGGTGCATATATAACGCCGTAACCTTTTCCCATATCCCATATACATATATTTACATATATACGCGTATATAATGCCATCTGGTCATGGGAATGTGCATATGTAAATGCATGAAATACATATGAAATAGGTCAATAAAATCTCTCGGTACGTCATAAGGCCATTATGCCTCTGATTAATATCATGAAATAAACTTTACCAANTTTATAGAAATTGTGTATTTGCTCGTTTCTTCAGTATAATTTGGACCATGCCAAAAGAAAGAAGGGATAGCCTTAACTTACCTGAGCGAATTCTCTTGAAAATCCCTCTAACACACGTCAATTGTATCAACACGGAACAAGTCGTATGAAGAGCTCAACGCAATCACGTTGCTCAAAGAAAATTTGGCCGAAACATTTCCATCCCTAGAATGTCGTTTCTAATGTGATTTGGATAGAAGCTCTTGAATAACTTTTATATTCCTATTGATGAAGATTCTTATAAATCTCACGTTATTATTAGTAAAGAGGCTAAAATGGCTTAGCCTAGTTTCCAATCCAAGAATTTGTACTTGTTAGAGATGAAAATGTTAGGTGTAGTCTTTCAAGACATGAAGTGTGTCTTTTAATTATAAATGTTGCCACCTAATACATATGAATCATGAGTCATTTTACTATTTTTTGTATTGGCTTCCAAGTTATGCACTTTTATCATTATCCAAAGGTTATTAATTATTCAATCACTAATTAATAATTTACTTGTTAATTCCCCCATTAACCAATAATTCACATAATTAAGAATTATCTAAAATTACTTATAATATTATTCACTTTAAACACACCTTATATACCTTACTATCATGGTCATGGGGTACCTTATATGGAACTTGTCCATAAATATCGGGTATTAACGCTCGACCCGTATTTTATCCCAACATGCCAAACTTGGACGAAAATTTATTTTCTTTGACTTGCTTCCCCTCTCACCTTCACTAATTTACTCATTACTTTCTTGAAATAGCATAATCCTTATAATCTCCGAATAATCTCTTCCTTTGACTGATGTCAATTACCTTACGACAAGTTCAACGTACAATACTACAAGGTGTAACATCATCGTAATTTAATATTGTAGGACGTAACATCATCGAAATATTGCGGAGTGTAACATCATTCCCCTCTTCGGACCATTCTTCCTCGAATGTTGACTGATGCGCTTATCATTTTCATAACTTATAGCTCTTGTGAATATCATTTTCCAAAGTCTAGGGTATTCCCCCTTTAGTATTATTTCTCATATCACGACTTCTGGTTGAAATCTTTCTAATCTCGTAACTGTTGCTACCTCCTGTAATGCAGTCTGTATGATTCGGGCTTTGTAAGTGCGCTTATGTGACTCATCTTTCCTTTTCCCTCTAGCTTTCAATCTCTAGGCCTCACTTTGTAAACATATACAGATCTTGAAAAGATGTCCCTTTGGTACTTTTTTGTGGACTTACGAATATTGATATATCTTATTTCATAGACCCGCTTATCCATTCGTATCACTTTATCGTTACTGAGGTCTGCCACCAACTCCAGGTTACTTTCGTAGCTTATCCTTAAGACTGATGGTCTAATCTCATCTCATACTGTTGAACTTTTATCCATCTATTGTTGATTCATCTTACTATTGATTCATTATCTACCACTGATAACTTGATCTTTTATGTAACATCGCTGCTAGTGCTCACATCTCATCGGGGATATCTGGAGTAGTTAGATTGATCCACCAAGGGGTGATACTATACTCCCATAACCGTACTTTATAGCATCCCAATGTGACTTACCTTATATGGGTAGTTTAATCTTGTCCAATTCCTGAAGTCCTTTTCTTTTCTTCGTCAGACCATTACTCAATCGAAGGCCCAAACGTCGTCCTTTATCTATCACAATCACACCCTCATTCTACTACTAGGGCATCATTCCATCTCTTCTAAATGCTATTAGTCTTAGACTCCTTTGATTTCATTCATGCTACAATGAGCTTTGTATAACTTAGAGAAACCATCTGCTCTTCTTGTTTTCATAGGCTTAATCCTGAGGGCTTATCCATTTTCGTTACCTTCTCACTCGCCCTTTCTTATCCTTACTCCTGTCTTCTAGAAACTTGTCATTTCACCATACAATAGCTTGCGACCTACATATATCTAATTATATTACTTGCAACCTTTCAACTTGGTTGCATCATAGATTTTCTTATGTCGTTCTGGAACATCAAACGAGACATCACATCGTCTCTAACTTTTCTTTACTCTCTTAATCACGCTTCTCGATACCTAGATAATAGGCTGGAAGATATGCTACTGACGATGCCAGTACTATTCCTATATATTTAATCCTCGCACTTCTAGACTTTTATCCGAAGTAAGGACTATTCACAACCTTATGTATTTGAGTATCTCGTATTTTATCCACCTTTACCTTACTTATCTTAAAATCTTGCATTGTATCTTATATCTCTTTCATGACCTCCCTTCCACATAGGTATAGTTCACGTTCACAACTTGAAGCTCTATTGTAATACTTACACCTCTGGACATACACAATTTGGTGGGAGCTTCATACTGACTTGTTATGAGGCTAGTACTTCCTCTAACTGGCTTTATCGTTAAGCGATTATAGATTATGGTTGTTGTAATATCTCCCTTGTACCTTTGATATTAAGAGTAGTTCTGCAATATTCCCAATCACGATTTCTATAATTTCTGGGTCCAATAACCGAATTCCTGATTTACTTCATTGATGTAACTCTTTAGCTTCCTTCTTCTTCGGATCGGCCTTTATGTCAGCTTAAATTATCTCCCGCTCTGGGGTTCATGGTATTAGTTCTTCTGTTTAGCCGTTTATGGGCACTGAGGAATATGCATGATACAATCCTTTAAAAATTTAATCATTCATTTATGACCTGGGCTCAATTCTTTCTTTTAACTTACAGCAGAATCTTCTACGGTTGTATATGATGCAGGTATAAAACTCCAAACTCTAAAGCGCGTTCATAACGTAACCAACTCTGGATCGTTGATCGAATGATTCTTTCATTCCTTCTCAGCTTTCTTTAAACGTAAGACACTACCTTTCCTAGTCTTTCTTCCTCCTTGTTGGGTGAATACTTGGCTTATCTTAGATCTTACGCATGCCGGAATTTTCGTACAACTCATACGATCTTTGAATGTTTCTTCTGATTTTACTTCTCGTTTACTAGCCACGGTAGGTTCCTCTTTTCTTTGAAGTGCTTACAATGTTGTTGTGAGACAGTTGTTACACCACCCTTTCCTTTTTAGGTCGTTGTGCTTAGGTTGAACCTCCTTCCTTATTTACTCATATAGTCTTTCATTGTAGTACTTAGGGAGAACCCTTAACTCTCGTAAAGCTATGGGCTTATTACGGACCTTTTTGATGTCCTTACTTGCCTATAATCATGTGTAGTTACTTATTTCCATGCCCTTGTGCTTGTATGGTTGCTTCTAAACTGATAATTTGACTATCTTCCAGTAGAACTTTCTTTTATCCCCGTAACGCTCATACGGGTATCTTTAACTACCCCGACTCTTCTTTGAATATATATATCTTTGAGTATTATAATGATATTCTTCGAGGCTGATTTCTCCATGTTGGGTTCTACTATGTTTATCTTACACGATCTGATGACTCGTATGTAACCTCTTGTTTAGCCATAACTGGGATCTTCCTGACCAATTACTAACTACTCACTGGCCCATTCTAATATCAATATTCCTCGTAATCTTTCTTAGGTTATTTCCTTCGTCTTAACTTATGTCTCGCACTGGCTCCTTATTTATTAATAACAGCTCGGGTAGGAACATTTACTTCCTCTCCTTCACATCGTGCTTGCACAATATTCTTGAATCGTAGCATATCTGTAAGATTTGGATAAGTGCCATCTCATTCATCTTTCATTTACCGCATTCTTCCTTTACCATTCCATAGTCACTAGAACCACTTAATTCTGACTTAATGCCACATTATTCCATATTCCCCCCTTTAGGGGTGTACTAAGACTTGAAGCTATGACGACCTGCCTATAGATGTTTTTCCTCATCATCTTTGGTGTCCTTTCACATCACCAATGACCCTTACTCTCCTTGCGGTAATCCTTCTGTACTAAGGAAACTCCCTTACTCGCGAGGGTGACACTTAGTGTAAATGGCTCATACGATCCCTTAAGCTTAACTTTTTCTCACAATGCTTGCTTTAGAGAAGCGTCTTCCAGAATGACCATTCTCTGATTTTCTCCTGAATCTTCTTCTGTTGTCCATTCTACTACCGCTGGAACGAAATCTGAAATTCTCATGAGGCCGAGTATTATCAATCGCTCAGTCCCTAATTCATGTTTAATATATCTTGTTCACCAATCCATACTGGTTTCTATTACTTTGGGGTCTAACTTTTTCCTTCTGTTAATCACGTTAGAGTCGCAAATTTATTTCACGAAATGAGGATATGACTTTATGGCCTATACTCTTTTGTCATTTCAAGGCATGTCACCTCTCGTCCTTTCCTTCATTGGACTGTAGACTCTGTAATACTGTCATCCATTTCATTCATTTTTTATCTACCGTTGTCATCCATGTATCAGATCTTACTCATAATGCTTCATTAACTCTCTTCTTATTTCCTGCTAACATTTCCGTCTATCACTTGATTCTAAAAACTTCAACAAGATATTCTTTTGCTTTTAACTCCCTTTTGCCCCATCCATTGGCTCTTCGGGTTGCCTAACATTGTTTCTCTACTAGGGACGGGAGCCATACTAAGATAATATTTATCCCTTCCAGGATTCTAGTGCCTATCTTTGAAGTACCCATATCTAGTTGTACTATTTTAGAGTGCACCATATGGGTGTCTCACAAGGAGATCTATTAACACATTTTCAATACCCTTCGAAAATGTCAACTAATGCAAGCAATCCATTCACCAATTTGGGTTTCCCTAACCCCAGCCGGATCTTGATATCCCGTCCTTCTCTTAACTATACCTATTAGCCCTCATAGGGCATAACTGAAATGGGTGTGACCAATTGTATATACCTCTGATACTGTTGAATATAACTCAAAAAGCTTATATTCCTCTGCCTGAATTAAAAATATTGTTAACCTTCATTAACTGGGCGCCTCGTACTCTTCTTCATCTTGCTTCTTTTGCTTGTTGAAACTTGTACTTACCTTCTTAATCTCTCATTGTCCTTCACCATAAATATGGATAGGCATTCTTGCCTTAAGGCTTCTTATCAGGAAGCTTACACCTTTCAGTACACCCATGTTCTGCTAAAAACCTCACATTTACTTATCGTAGGCATCATACAAAAATTCAATTCCTCTGACTCAGCTTTTTCTCAAATATCTCTCTTTCCAACATTCTTTCCGGATATAGGTATCGTCTTATTACGAATAGAATAGAATTTCGAAATTTGAATTCTTATAAGTGATCTCTACCACACGATCTAGAGTAAGAAGAAAGAGTGACAGTCCTAAATACCCTGTAGCTTCCTGCTTATAAGTGTGGTGCACGACACACGCACAAACAAGACTCTACTAGACACGGTTTGCAGACTCCCTAGGACAGAACTGCTCTGATACCACTTTGTCACGACCTAAACCGGTGGGCCGCGATGGGCACCCGATACCTTACTCGACCGAGTACCTATGTAAACTATCTTTCTTCTTACATTATCATATACACGTGACATACGGGCCTAATAGGCCAACATAATCATTTACAAATACAAAACATAGGCCGACAAGGCCGTACAATTTTTCACGTACACGACATATGTCTACAAGCCTCTAAGAGTACATAAATGTCGTAAAGATCGGGACAAAGTTCCGCCATACCAAAAAATACACGTCTAAATCATACTAACCAAACAAGTGACTCTGAAGCAAATGGAGCGCACCAATATCTTCCACTAAGCTGATAGCCTACTTGGAAGGCTCTCGACCTATCTATTGGGACCTGCGGGCATGAAGCACAGCGTCCCCATGCAAAAGGGACGTCAGTACGAATAATGTACCGAGTATGTAAGGCACATAAATAAGTACATAAGAGACATGGAAGAAATATAGAGTACATGACTCAACCTGTAAGCCTGAATAACTTTGTAAATCATAAATTACTTTTAGCGTCATGCATATGCGTATGAATGTCATGTCGTGCATAGGTACATGTTTCATAACATCATCAGCCTCTGAGGGCATCCCATCATATCATATCGGCCACTGTGGGCAAAATCATCATTGTATACCAGCTGATCAGGTGGTGGTGCGTATATGACGTCATAACCTTTCCCATATCCCATATACCTATATATACATACATGTATACGCGTATATAATGCCTTTTGAATATACATACATATATACGCGTATATAACGCCGTTTGAACCATATTTCAGCCATTGTGGGCAACATCATCATCATATACCAGCTGATCAGGTGGTGGTGCATATATAACGCCGTAACATTTTCCCATATCCCATATACATATATTTACATATATACGCATATATAACGCCATCTGTTCATGGGTCAATGTGCATATGTAAATGCATATGAAATATGTCAATAAAATCTCTCGGTACGTCATAAGGCCATTATTGATTAATATCATGAAATAAACTTTACCAACATACGTATTTTAGGGACCCATGAACAGAAGATAATAATAATTCTCATGGGGAATCAAGAATATAGACACCCCTACTATTTCTATGAATAGAGTAATTTATAAAAATTGTGTATTTGCTCGTTTCTTCAGTATAATTTGGACCATGCCAAAAGAGAGAAGGGATAGCCTTAACATACCTGAGCCGATTCTCTTGAAAATCCCTCTAAGACACGTTAATTGCATTAACACGGAACAAGTCGTATGAAGAGCTCAACGTAATGACGTTGCTCAAAGAAAATTTGGCCGAAACATTTCCATCTCCAGAATGCCGTTTTTAATGTGATTTGGATAGAATCTCTTGAATAAATTTTCTATTCCTATTGATGAAGATTCTTATAAATCTCACGTTATTATTAATAAAGAGGCTAAAATGGCTTAGCCTAGTTTCCAATCCAGGAATTTGTACTTGTTAGAGATGAAAATGTTAGGTGTAGTCTTTCAAGACATGAAGTGTTGTCTTTTAAGTATAAATGTTGCCACCTAATACATATGAATCATGAGTCATTTTATTATTTTTTTATTGGCTACCACTTTATGCACTTTTATCATTATCCAAAGGTTATTAATTATTCAATCATTAATTAATAATTTACTTGTTAATTCCCCCATTAACCAATAATTCACATAATGAAGAATTATCTCAAATTACTTAAATATTACTCACTTTAAACACACCTTATACACCTTACTATCATGGTCATGGGGTACCTTATATGGTACTAGTCCATATATATCGAGTATTATCGCTCGACCCGTATTTTATCCCAACATGCCAAACTTGGACGAAAATATTTTTTCTTTGACTTGCTTCCTCTTTCACCTTCACTAATTTACTCATTACTTTCTTGAAATAGCATAATCCTTATAGTCTCTGAATAATCTCTTCCTTGGACTGATGTCAATTACCTTACAACAAGTTCAACGTACAATACTACAAGGTGCAACATCGTCGTAATTTAATACTGCAGGACGTAACATCATCAAAATATTGAGGGGTGTAACAAAAGTCCTGGCGACCATGGCTAAGTGAGTATGGGTCCTTCCCCCTTTCATTGGAAATATCAACAACCCCAAAAAGCAGATAATGAACACATAAACCCGGTGGTGCGTCCAACCCAAGGAAGTAATGGTGAGTTCCTCATGATGAAGACGATACGACTTACTATGTCCATAATGCTCGTAAAGAAGCCCAAAATGGATGTATGGTTTATTTAAGCAGAGTTGTTCATCATTTTTCTTAAAGCCTAGCATCTTTAGAAAACTGCGATTCTCTGGTACTAGTAAACCCGGACAATTCCTCGGAAACTCAGCAAAGCCTTCTATCTTTTCTAGGAGAGGAGTCATTTCTATGTCACCAAATCGGAAGATAGCTCTGTTCTTGTCCCAGAACATGGTAGCGGCCTCAATCAGTGCCCTACTTGGTTGGATATTAAGCAAGGATGGCAAGTCAGTAAGTACTCTTCTCACATGATTCTTGTCGCAAGATTCAAGGTCTTTCCACCAGTCAAGTAGAAAAGGTGGGATATTTTGGACCATGCCGAACCTAGGGACTTCGTGCTTCATTTTCTGCAAACAAATAAAGGTTAGACCTTTCCCCCTCCAGATTCGACTACTTACGCAATAATGATCAACACATTGGCACATTTCTCCAAGTAATGTACATAACATGATGGTGTCCATTGGGATTGTGGAAATTCCGTCGGACTTTGGACAAGGCTTATCTTAGTGGGCTATTATGTTAACAACTTTCTAAATCGTACTAGGTTTACCATGATGCATGTACATTTCACATTAGAGTAAGGTTTCTAGAATGGTCTAGACTAGTACTCTCAAGTGGACAACTTGAGAGGGAAAGCCATGGACCGTTGATTGAGCGCTCATTTACTAGTCTATCGCAAATAAGACTTTTGGATTTAAAAAAAATTAGTTTTGGAAGATCGCGGACACTCATCAAGCGCCGGTATGTTGATAATTGGCATGAGTGGAGTATGATGTGGAGCATTCTTTATGCGGAGATAATAACACATTTCCATGTAGTTGCATGATAAGATATGTAAAAAGCAGTAAATACAATAGTAAACTAAGCATGAAGACGTAGCAAAGAAAGACAAAAGGAAGAAGTCAGTTTAGTTCATGGAATATATGCAGGAATGTAATAAAGCAGGTAAGGAAGTAGGCATAACACTTTTGACAAGAAGAAGAGCGGTCATAGCAAATAAAGGTAAATAGGAGAGGGATGTGCATGTCATAGCAAATAAAGATGGGTAGGGGAAGGGATGTGCATATCATAGAAAATTTAACAAATAAAGGTGGTTAGGGGAAGAGATGTGCATATCATAGCAAATTTAACAAACAAAGGTAGGTAGGGGAAGGGATGTGTATATCATAGAATATTTAAACCAATAAAGGTGAGTAAGGGAAGGGATGTGCATGTAACAAAGAAAGTAATCCACATAAACCAAGTTCATTATGGTAAGACCCTAAGTGTAACTCCCCAACAGAGTCGCCATGTTGTCGCACCCCGTTTTATAACGAAATGAGGTTCCGACGTGTGACAACTCTTTTAAATGGGTATTAAAAGAGAAAAGTCACCAGCTAAAGATTTTTAAGGTGAGTTAGGGCAACTATTTATGAATAACTCTTTTTGACTAGTCAGCGCCACCAAAGATCGAGTAAGGGATCAAATTATCTAAAAAAGAAGGTGTTAGGCACTCTTCGAGGTCCACAACTGTGGGTATCGGCCGAACTTAAGGTTATGTGGATCAGGCTAGGTGATCAAATAAACAAAGAAATATAAAAGTCGAAGAGTTTCATTATAACACAAATGAGAATTGGTACAAGTCTTTGAGGACTACAAGGATATAAATACAATGATGTATATTAAACGACTAAATATGAATAGCAAATATATAAATGAGGGGGGGTCCTAAGTTTTTTAGTATAAAGGATCACCCCGTGTAACATAAATAATACTTTACAACTTCTTTTAGATAGGAGTTGCTCTTATTATTCAGTGAGCATAGACTATCATCTCCTGCTACTCGATTACTATGTTGAAGCTTCTTACGTAAAGCGTTCTAACTCAATTCTAAGTCGCGTCTTATGCGTGCATTACCTGTTCCATGCCTATTGTCCAGGAGGCTTTAGACCTCTATTTGGGTGGTTCTAGACTTACTTAGGCGGCTCAAAAATGATAAAAATAATCACGCATTCAAAAAAAGAGGAATTCACATAATAACAAAGAGCGGCTCATGTTAGCCTCCACACATAAACAAAGAAGCACGCAGATTGATTTATTGTTATGCAGTGGACGCTTTCAGAATTAAGATGTATTTGGGTTATTAAATCCTATAGGCATGGCTTCTATGTAATCCTTATTTTAGCAATACACAAGCAACATATTTGCAGATTAAAGGCATTACAAACCTATAGGCATGATCTATAGATTGTTTACAAAAGGCAGTGAAACGACTCCAAAACCATGAACTAGCAACACTGATTTTATAAACAAGTTTGTTAGGGTGGTGAAAGTATCCTATAGGTAGGATTTATAGTGGTTGGTAATTGAAATTTGTTTTATGATACTTTATCCCTATAGACATGTCATCTAAGCATGGCAATTCAATGAAGCAACATAAGTAGTTGATCAGTTGATTAAGATCTTATTGTCATGATATCTAGATGGGCAGCATACTAAAGCAATAGAAGCGATTGACCGATTGATTAGTTGGAGTCTTATAGGCATGGTATATATATTTACAAAGCATATGTTATTACATCCTATAGGTATGTTGTCTAAATGCACAGTAATAAATATAAACAAGTATGGAAAATACATAGACTAATGTGTTACGAATGAGGTATGCATGATTCCTATAGGCATGATTTATATGCGGGTGTAGAATAGGAGCATGTATAACAAAATAACAAACAAAGCATGTAAACCCCTATAGGTATGCTCTCTACCCGTTTATATGAAGATTAAAGGATACGCGTTCCCCATTCCACTAATTCCCCAACTGTCTCTTTTACAAATTATTAAAGAGCCAAAATAATGAATATGAGTATAAATATTACACACTAAATAATTGTTGGCCTAAGGGCAGGCCAAATGTGAATAACCCAACAGTTCCTGGGCCTTCAACAAGTTCATTCCTACTTGAATAGCAGACCCACATCCAAATGCATCTCAAACATGTGAGTGTGTCATTGGCACAACCCAGGGCTACGCATGAATTCATGCCAAACCCAGTGATTATCGACAAACCACTTAGCCATATAATCTAACGAACCATACATAGCAATGAATTGTGAAGCCTAGAGGTAATACTTCATAGGGATAGGATTACATGACATTCAACAAGATTCATATGAAAGCATATTGGCACTTGCATTTTTAGAAGATAGGGTGAAATGATTGGTCCAACAAGGGGTTAAACATGAAACTAGAAGAACCAGTAGAACTTAGTCTCCACATGACATGAAAAAAACTAACAACATAAGTTCATAACAAGTGAAAGAGTATAGCATGTGCAACATTAGCCGAGTTGTAGAGGCATATCACTTAGGTTGACATGGTAAGCACATATACATACTTAATTTTTCTGAACAACAAGTTTATAGTAAAGCATGAGCCAAAATTAGCCAAAAAGAGACTCAAAACTAAGAATCTAAGGCGTGGATGTCTAATAGAGTCATAGTGAGAGAGTGGCAACTAGACATAGTAAACAAACAAGTAGGCACGGTCTACGACATTTAACAGGCAGCCTAACATGTTGAGTATAACACAAAGATTCCAAGGTCTAAAGCATTCATGGTGAATATAAAGGTAATGTGACACTTGAGAGGGTCAGAATTCACAATAGGCAAAGACTAGATTGTCACATAAAGGCTAGATGTTGCATTTCATCTTATACACTATAAGCAATATCAAGAAACACAATATTGAAACAAATATTGAACACATATTAAGCTCACAATTGGTTGTCATAACATTTTGGAATTGATCACCTTTAAAGGTTGGAACACATTAGTTAGTCTGTAGTAAGGATGCAGAACTAAGTAGGGAGAAATTCAAGGGGAATAGCAGGTAAAATGCATTGGATCACACACTGGGGTAAACATGCTTAAGAGTCAGAATCAAAGTTAAAGTTAGGCAAGTTCAGCTATCATGGAAAGATGTATCCTCAAAAAATAACATCAAATTAGACAAGGATCCAAGTAACAACATCCTAATTTATATAAGTTTCAAGGATATAACATGCAAACAGGACTTCAATAAAAATGAATGAAATTGCGAGGGCTAAAGGTACTTACCAGTTACTAATTGACAAGTTAGCAAACAAAGAACAATTTCAATAATATTTCGAATGTTAGTAGAAAAACGAATAGTAGAACCCCAAAATCTCAATGTGTCAGAGTTCCCAAGGGTTTCGAGTGAACCCCGGGCAGTGTGCGCACTGAGAAAAGTTGAATAATAGAATTCCGGTGGCCTTGGCTTTCAGCTAGACAAGAGCTTAAGTTTCAGAATAGTGCAAGACCAAAATGAATAAGAAAGACACTAGTAGTTTTTTTTAGCGATTAGAGTCTCTCCAAAGGGGAAATTAGGGAGGGGTTTATATAGTGGCAAAATTAGACGAACAAACAAGGAAACATAATAAATCAAACACAAATAAGGAAAACGAAGCATGGAAATATCAACTCAGAATCAAATTAGAAGAAAAATTGAGTAAACTCTAGTTCAAAGGAGAACACAAGTAGCCTAAGAGTCTCACTGAATCGGACCCATATAGCCTGGTGGTGAGTATATATAACGAAATAATGTCTAAGTCTCGATGATTGAGGATGATTGTTCATCAATCAGGGCCTGGTACTTGCCAAAAATAGAAAAGTACTAGGTGATGCCAAAATCGTGTAAGTAACAAGATAACAGAACGTATAAGGTAAGAGAATCATGGATTAATTCCATTTTAGGGTAGTAATCGGAAAGAATTAAGCGAGGCGACTATTAGGGTTTTAGAGAATAAAGAAGAGGAGGATTGAGAATGTATATAGGCGGCGTCTTAGAGAGATGATAGGTTTTTGGGGTGGGTATGGTTAAATAAACAGGGAGAGTGAACGAGGGTCGTTGATCTTGAGATATCAACGACCAGGATTTAAAAATGAACGGGGCGCATCATAAAAATGGGTACCGACCGGGTCTATTAAAGGTTCGTTTGGTTTGGGTTGGGGGCTATTGGGCTAAGGGATTGGGCCAATTTTAGCCCGAAAAGTACTTAAAACTGGGCCATAACTGAAATACATTAAATTTATCAAAAAATAATTTTTAAAAGTAACTAATAAATAATAAAAATATTATTTATGAAATAAGATAATTGAAAATAATAACTTAGCATCATATATTTTTGCACAAATAATGTAATAAAAGCGCAATTATGCATGAACATAGGCTATTATTGTAAAAATAACATAAATAATTAAAATATATACATAATTATATGAAACGACATAAAATCTTTTAAAACATGTATGTGGGTGTAAAAATAACAAATTTGAATGATAAAGTCATCGCAAATAATATAAGGTAATAATTAGTAAATATTCAAGTAATCTAAATGCAAGAAAATTTATTTTAAATCTCTAAAAATTATGAAAAGTGCTTTGTATAAATCTTGTAAATTAAATAATGAATAAAAAATGACATTAATATATATATATATATATATATATATATATTAATGTCATTTTTTATTCATTATTTAATTTACAAGATTTATACAAAGCACTTTTCATAATTTTTAGAGATTTAAAATAAATTTTCTTGCATTTAGATTACTTGAATATTTACTAATTATTACCTTATATTATTTGCGATGACTTTATCATTCAAATTTGTTATTTTTACACCCACATACATGTTTTAAAAGATTTTATGTCGTTTNTCTATGATTATTTAATATAATTTACATCTCTTTGCTATTAAATTATATTAATATTTCGCAAGCATTACCTAGAAAAATATGAGATTTATTATTTTAATTTTTAAAATCTTGTAGTTTATCTAATTCTGCATTTACTTTTGGAGTATAATTTATCTATTGAAAATATTTTTTAATTTTTCTTTCTGATTGGTGGAATGCCCTTATGAAGACGTTATTTTACTAGTGCAAATTTATTTTACCATACAAAAAAGACATAGTTCCCTAGTGAAAATATTGATTTTACTGTATTGTTAATACTAAAGGTGTGATTCCTTCTTAAAAATGCTAATTACATTTGCTTCTTGATGTCTGAGATGTAATTTTCATACAACAACAACAACAACAACAATATACCCCGTGAAGTCCCACAAGTAGGGTATAGGAAGGAGATGTAATTTTAATACATGCAAATAAAAAATATCTATTAAATTGCCCAAATAAACTATAAAAAAAAACCAAACTATGTTTCGAAAAAACTCTATAATAATTAATACGAGGCATACATTAAATGAGTTTGTGGAACCCGCTACCTTTAAATCCTAGATCTGCCTCTGTCCTTTATCGTTAATAATTATCAATGGAAATGAAAGCAATAAGCTGGGATGTGATTGTATGCCGGTAAAGTCGAGGCTAAAGAGCACCCGATTTTCCGGTGGGGCAAACGAAGCAAAGGCATGACTACATGGGATCGGAATCAAAGCGGGGAACTTTTCGTACTAAGGCCCGAACAGAGTGCTCGTCACTGGGCCCAGCAAGACAACACCCCCCGAACCCTTTAAAGCCCCATGACCTCGGAAAGCACTACAAACGGTTGCTCACACCTAACTGAGGGTCGTGTTATCTGCACCCAACCGGATATCATGTCCCGAATCTTGCCCGATGTCGGTAGCGTATCAGTAATTGATGTACAGGGAGGATTTTTACCTTTTTTAGAATTGTACTATGGGTAAAATTCCCTACTATATAAAGGGGAAGTTTCTGATTTAATAGACACATTGTAACACGCATATCACAACAATAAAAACTTGTTTCTCTGCTTTCTAGCTATTGACAATTTCTTATTTTAATCATATTTCTTCATACACATTTGGCTCCGAATTGAGGGTCCGGTCGAGGGCAGAACTATTGTTAAGCATAAATCCCATCCCGGACTTAACGTCACAACTGCTTTGGGTTTTTATTTTTTTTCTGATTCATTTATCTAACATTCTTCATTACTCGTGTTGAATTAATCACATATCCTTAAAGCTACGTATAAATATAATTAGTTATCCTTTTTAAGGGTAAACAGTTTGGTGTCCACCGTAAGGCTAAAGATAATAGTGATGGTTTGATACAAATTTCCTTAAAACACTATATTTTACGCTTGTTCTTTAAGGTTTCAATTTCAGGACAACTTAAAAATGTCAAACTTTCAGTCTATTCACTTGAACATTGATGCTGAGTCTAGACATTATGGCGAAAACAACAATATGGTGGCTAACAATGAGGTGCTCCCTGTTGATCCCAACAGAGTCCCAGTTGCAAACCCAGTCGATGCTAACTCGCATGTGGCCATCGATGTCAACCTGCCTACCGACCCTGAGAATAGCATTCACGAAAGAGCCCGACCAACAGCTCAAGGAGCGCCCCAAGGCAAAGGTGACGACTGATCTTCAAAATGTTACAGGCCCAACAGTCGGCAATAGCACAACTGCAAAACCAAAGTTGCGCCCTCAACAGGGTTGATCCCAAACCATCCTAGGAAAACACCTGGAAAAATGAGCAGATCATCGAAAGGTCGGTTGGAACTGTGACTGTTGTCATCCCCAAAGTAACGAAGATACTTGAAGCATTATAAAATGGGTGGTATCAGGTGAAAATAAAGTTGAGGCAAATGACATGAAGGTAGAGACATATAATTCTCGGGTCGATCAAATCCCAGGAGCGCATCCAAAGCTAAAAGGATCGGACTCCAAGAAATTTGTCCAAAAGTCATTTCCTCCGAGCGCGGCGCCAAAGACAATCCCGAAGAGGTTTCATATGCCCGATACTCCAAAATATAATGGAACCACGAATCTGAATGAGAGTGTGACCTCCTACACGTTTTCCATCAAAGGTAACGACTTAGAAGATGACGGAATCGAGTTTGTGTTATTAAAGAAGTTCGGGGAAACTTTGTCAAAAAGAGCAATGATATGGTACCAAAACTTGCCCCCGAATTCCATTGATTCATTCCCTATGCCCGCGGATGCTTTTGTAAAGGCTCATGCTAGGACCATTAAAGTCGAGATCAAAAAAGGGGATCTTTTCAAGGTTAAGCAAAGGGACAACGAGATGCTCAGGGAGTTCGTGTCAAGATTTCAAATGGAACGGATGGACTTACCTTTGGTTTTGAACGATTGGTCCATTCAGGAATTCAATCAAGGACTTAACCCCCAAAGCTCCTTGGCTTCGCAGCAGCTGAAATAAAACTTGGTTGAGTACCTATGGTAACTTAGGCCGACGTCCACAATAGGTATAAATCAAAAATCAGAGTCGAGGGAGACCAACTCGAATCCCCTTTTGGGTCCACATATCCCATCAGAACCGATGACAGGCCTATGAGAGTCGTCAATCATGAATCAAGATCGGTCCAAGATCGGTACCAACCATACGGTACAGATCGAAGGTGAAACGAGTCTGGGAAAAAATCTACAAGGAACGAAAGGAGAAGCAATCGAGGGCCTAATAGCCAAGGATTGATAAGAAAAAATGGCTTCGACAGGCCGCTCGAGGAAAGGCAAGCTCCAAGATTGTCAGAGTATAACTTCAATGTGATATATCTAGCATCGTATCAGCCATCGAGCGCATCAAGGAGACCAAGGGGCCTTGACCATTGCAATCTGATCCTACCAAGAAAGTTCCTAACCTGATGTGTAAGTATCATGGAACTCATGGTCACAGGACCGAGTACTGCCAACAATTGAGATAAGAAGTTGCCCGGTTATTTAATAACGGGCATATGCAAGAATTTCTGAGTGATCGAGCCAAAACCCAATTCGGAAACAGGGACGCCAACAAACAACCTGAATAAGAGGAACCCAACACATCATCAACATGATCATTGGAGAGGTCGATGTCCCTCAAGGGACGATGATAAAAATCACTAAAGTGTCGATCACAAGGGAGAAATGCACCTGAGATTATATCCCGGTAGGAACCATTTCATTCAGAGACGAGGATGCAAAGGGCATTATACAACCTCATAATGATGCACTAGTAATTTCCATACTTATCAATAAATCTCGAGTTAAACGTGTGTTGAATGATCCAGGTAGCTTAGCCAATATCATTGGATCGAGGGTCGTAGAGTTATTGGGATTACAAGACCAAATAGTGTCAGTAATCCGGGTGTTGAACGAGTTTAACATGGCATGTGAAACCACTAAAGGGGAGATAACCCTATCCGTGAACACCCCCGGGACCATCCAGGAAACAAAGTTCTATGTTATCGAAGGGGAAGACCATGGGTTCACAACATGAGGGCAGTACCTTCGACCATACACCAGGCATTAAAATTTCCCACTCCAGGAGGAATCAAGATGGTATATGGAGAACATCCGGCTGCAAATGAGATGTTCGCAATCAATGAAGTACTCATGGTGCCCGCCGTCCTAACATTAAGGAACACAAAGCCAAACAGAAAGGCTGAAATCAAATAGCAACCACTGATGCCGGTCCCAATCGGACCGGAAGATCGAGGAGCTGGTGACGAAGATGACTTCGGAATTTCGAGATCCTTCATAGCTACTGATGATACTGATGCCACCAAATCAATGGCCGAAGATCTGGAGCAAGTCATACTGATCAAATACCTGCCGGATCAAAAAGTATACGTGGGCACGGTGTTAACCCCCGAGCTCCAGAAATAACTCGTTAATTTTCAAAAAACCAAACTGGTCCCATCTTGATAAGACAGAGATCCCGCCAGAGATAACCACTTATAAGTTGAGTTTGGACCCAAATTTCTGTTGGTTCCCCAAGTACACGCAAGTGTATGTATTCGTTAAGTAATAAAGTGACTCGAAAGTCAGATGTCGAACCCAAAGTGTAATGACCTGACCGGTCGTTTTGCGTTATCAGACCCCGTTCTCCTAAATGAAACTTCCCATAGCGGATTATTGTGATTTATGACTTACGGGAGCGGGTGGTCCGGGATTCGGAAGTGTTTAGAGTGCTATAGGAACACTTGGTTCCTTAAGGTTGGCATTTAAGGCCTAGTTTGACTTCGGTCAACATTTTGGATAAACAACCTCGGAATCGAGTTTCAATGATTTTGGTAGCTTCATATGATGATTTCGGACCGGGGCATATGTTCGGAATGGGTTTCTAATGACCCGGGAGCGTTTCGGCGCCCAATATTGAAATAAGAAGTTCCTTAAGTTCCTATTGTGGTTTGGGGCGTGTTTTTGTGTTATCGAGGTCTGAACGGAATTCCGAGACCGGGAATAGTTATGTTATATCATTTATGACTTACATGCAAAATTTGGTGTCATTCCAAGTAGTATAGGTTGATTCGGCGCATTATTAGCGAAGTCAAGAAAACTTAAAGTTCCTAAGTTTGGTTCTAGGGGTTTTGAGGTGTGATTTTGAGTTTTAGCATTATTTTGGGTGTTCCGAAGGATCGAGCGAGTCCGTATTATCATTTGGGACTTGTTAGTATATTTGGACGGGGGCTCGGGTGGTCCCAGGTGCCTCCTAGACACCACATGAGGCCAAAAACCAGCTGAAATAGCTGCTGGTGCACCTGTTCTGGTGTGATCCGCAGGTGCGGTTTTCCAATCGCAGGTGCGGGACCGCTCCTGCGGAGCCTCGCAGGTGCGACCCCCAGCGGGCAGTCCATTTATCGCAGGTGCGGACAAAGTTCCGCAGGAGCGGGGCTGTAGGTGCGGTCTCCCCTCCGCAGGTGCGGGCCCAGGCTTCCTCGTCCATTTCCGCAGGTGTGAACCTCTGCTCGCTGGTGCGAGACCGTAGGTGTGGTCCTCAAGTCGCAGGTGCGGAAACACTGTCAAACAATGTGTTTTTTAAATACGGGATTCTTCATTATTTCATCATTTCTTCCTCCATTAGAACACCTTGAGAGCTTGGGAAAACGGCTCAATGACCCAACCACTGAAAGGTAAGTAGATTCTATCCTAGTGTTAGTTAATGCATGCATTCTTAGTGGAATTTAATACTTGATTAGTGAAAATTTAGGAATTTGGGTAGTAATTGATAAAGAATAAATGTGTGGATTGTGTGTGCATGTGACCACTTCGCAATTTACATTCCACGAGCGGAGTGTTATTTCCCCTACTCTCATGGGAGCGGGCCGTACGCCATAGCGAGATTGAAATATATATATATTATGGTTCGGGCCGTTCAACGACAGAGCACATATATGATCATTATGATGGCTCAGGTCGGTTGTCCTTATCCTATATGCGCATGTTAAATTGTTAAGAATTGTTTTATGGATTTGCGTGTTCAGATATATATTTTTAAAGGAAAGAAAAGAATAATGAAGTAGAAATTGTATATTTACTTCCAGTATTTATTTGAATTACTGTTATTTTAAATGTTTACTGCTTTTATCATCCTTGTATGTCTGTTACTGATGTTATATCTTGCTAATCATTTTGTTGGACCTTAGTGAGTGTCAAGTCGACCTCTTATCACTACCTCTTCGAGGTTAGGCGGGATACTCACTGGGTACATATTTATTTATGTACTCATGCTGCACTTTTGTACTTAATTGTACAGGTCCTGAGGCTGGTGCATCTGGGTATCAGAGCGGAGCTCGGTTCTGATCTTAGTTGGAGCCGACTTCACGGTGAGCTGCTTCTCCTGACGATCCTCGGCAGCACCATGGAGTTTTCTTTTGCTTATTTCCCGTCTATTTCTTTCAGACAGTGGGATTATATATTATGTTTTGTATATTTTGTTAGTATGCCCGTAGGACTTGTGACACTAGCTCCTGGCACACACGTAGTTGTTATTTTGGTTTGCGGATTTGTATATATATATATATATATATATATATATTGGCTCATTCCTGTTTTTGACTGCTTTTGGTAAAAAAAATGGCTTGCTATCTTTTTCAATTAATGTTTGAACTTTAAAACTTGGCACGTTTTGGGATGTTTAACCAAGCATGGGAGGAATCCTTAGTAATTTAAGTGTGGGCTTGCCTAACCCCGGTGTTGGGTACCATCACGACCTGAGTTAGTATTTTGGGTCGTGACACAAAGAGACTTAGATTGATCGTGAAATAAGAAAACTAAAATCAATTAATTGTCCAAGATATTTAAGAGTGATATTTTTCTATTAATCTACTATTGCAGAAATTGAACAAGTAACAACTAATTTAAAAAGAATGCAAATGTGTATGATGATATTTTACTTCAGAAGAGATGGAAATTCCAGGGTTGTGGTTGGTTTAATCTTATTAAGTTCAATAATTACACTCGTTAATCCAAATTATCGATGGTTGCTAATTAATCGGATCGTTTATATGAATAGCATGTTCCCGGAATACTACTCTCCTGCCCACAATATGTCAATCATATATTCCTATAGTATTGAGTCTATCATGAACAAATATTATACGGTATTTAAGTAAGCAAGACTAATAGGGATATTCCTATCCTAACCGCAAAATCTTTCCCCAAGCCATGAGTTCAAAAACAATCTTTCTCTAATTCTACTCTAATCTAAACACGGCTTTTCCAAGCATAGCATAGATAGTAGGGTTACTTGGAAGCTACAACAATTCACAAGTTAAAACTAGAATTAAAGAAACAACCACAAGATAATAATTCGAATTAACGAAGATGTAATTAATAAACGTTAATAATCATGTCAACCACAACCCTAGAACATAGAGTGCTTAGCCACTCATGTTCGTAGTAACAATTTTCTAAATATTTTGCATAAACAAAATAAAAGAAAGATAAAGGAATGAATAACTCTATGATTTTATCCTCCAAAAGTTGTCCACGTGATGTTCTTGCCTAAGGTTGCATAACTCCTTTTAAAATGGTGTTTAATGACTATTTATATGTGTAGGGAAAAGACCCAAACAAAATAACCAAGTCCAAAACCAAATAGGATATAAAATAGGCTTTCAAAATCTGGAACACCTTCACTATAGGCCTCGTCTCGCGACCTCTATAGCGCGTTCCACCTCGCTTTACACTGTGCCTCGCAAGCTCTGTAGCGAGCTCTTCCTTGCGGCAAGCCACGCGGTGCACACTCACTCGCGAGCAAGAAATCTTGCAACGCCTGCTCTAATGCGAGCAAAGTGGCTCGTGTCGCCTGCTTTTGCTTCAATTCAATTTTGTTCACAACTTTCATTCCAGTTCCTTTCCCGTTTCTTCTTTCAACTCTTCTCTTGCCTTACTTCTTTTCAATCATTGCTCAATTCAATTCCTTTCATTTCTTACCTTTCTTCTTCGCTCAACTACGATATTGTTTTAGAGTATGAATTAGATATTAAATATTTACTTTGCTCAAATTTCATCTCCAATGTATCTACACATAAAATAAACTCAAATTAAGCACAAATATAGTATAGTTTAACATTAAAGCCCCAAAATGTAAGGGAAGTAATGCACTAAAAATATGAATATAGACGAACATCACTATCCCACACTTAAACTTTGCTCGTCCTCAATCAATCAAACTACATTTATATATGCACGACCGTTTTAACCAATTCTCCTAACTCATCACACCGATAATCTTTAAAATAGACTAATCACAAGAGTGTAACATCTTCACCTCAAAATTTGAGTTACAAGTACCATGCATTATTCACAACTCACTCACTTACTCTAACATTGAGGTCAATGACATTACCTTTCCTTCATGAATCAAGTACCCTCACACAATAAAAGAGAGTAGTTCCGCACAAAATAAAATTTTAAGAAAAATTAGGAACTCAAGATAGAAAGAATTCACTCACTCTCATAAATAACATTCATATTCCACAAAAGATGAACCATAGGATTACCCGTAGTGTACTACTCTACTAATCGAGCTCATTCAGTCCAGGATCAAGTAGGACTTTAAGAGTGACTACACCTCCCTAAGGAATTTAATACATACACTTTAACAATCAAATCCATACTTATGTCAAACCATACTCCACCTTCACATCAATGTATATTAACTCCATACTTCTTTTAAGCACAATTACATCAAGAGTCACCGCTATTAAGGAATATTTTTCACAACAATACAATATATTTTTTTTCTTTTTCAATTCAAGTGGCTCTTACTTTCTTCAAAACCGTGAACATTTATCCTTATTTCATTAGTTCTACTCAAAACCCAAACCAACCATCCCATACTTTAACTTTTACAAAGTTCATAACAATTCAAGTGCTCATGAGAGGTGAAAAGGTGAAATTAAATGGTTAATTCAAACAAATGGGTAAGGCTTGTAATGTGGTTGCCAAAAAAATAGGATTACACGCTCAAACAGGTTAACTACGATACATAACAATTAGGCCGGTAAACTATATATATCAAGCTCAACAAAGAAATGCCTATATCACTTCCAAGACTAAAAAAACTAATATTTCGCTTTGCAAACACACGGGGCAAGGTCTAGACATCAAATGCAATGCACAGAATAACACACAAACCTCACACACGCATGGCACATAACTCACTCAGGATTGGAATCATCAAGACACTCTAGTCAAAGAAGTTAAGCCAATTTAAGATTTTACAATTTAAGGTACTTATACAAGAGTCAAAAACTGAGCCTAAGTGTCACTGTAACGACCCGCCCGGTCGTTCCGTGGAATTGGCCCTGTTATTCCTGTTTCTGCTTTGTTATGCATTACTTAGTATGTTTGTGATGTGTCGGGGTCGGTGGTTTCGGGTTCAGAGTAGTCGTGGTGAGAATTGAGACACTTAGTCTCCTTAAGTAGCCTTATAGTTAGAAAAGTTAACTAGGAGTTGACTTTTTGGTAAATGACCTCGGAATGCGGATTTTATGGCTCGGATAGCTTCTTTAGGTGATTTGGGACTTAGGAGTGTGTTCGGAATAAATTTTTGATTTCCGGTGTAGAATTAGGCTTGAATTGGCGAAAGTTAATTTTTGGCAATTTCTGGTCGGCAGTAGAAAATAGGCTATCGGGGTCGGAATGGAATTCCAGAAGTTGGAGCAGGTTCACAATGTCATTTTGAGTAAGTGTGCAAATTTTCAGTTCAATCGGATGTGTTTTGGATGATTTCGGCATCCTTGGTGAAATTTAGGAATCTCAAAGTTCATAGGCTTGAATTTGATGTGATTTTGATGTTTTTGCGTTGTTTATGGTGTTTCGAAGGCTCGACTAAGTTTGAATGAGGTTATGGGATGTGTTGGTATGTTTTTTGGGGTCCTGGGGGCCTCGGGTGTGTTTCAGGAGGTGAACGGACCAAGTTCAAAAGTTGGGAAGTAGCAGGTTTTGCTGATGTTTTGCATGACTGATTTTCTCCAATGCGATCGCGGGGAATTGTATGAGATCGCATAGGCTCTTTTGGGAGGTAGCAGGATTCTTCTATGCGATCGCCTTCGTGGGTCCAGCGATCACGTGGGTGAGGGAAGTGACAGCTCGGCGATCGCGTGGGCTCTTGTGCGAATGCATAGGGTGTGGGCGCGTGGGCAGGGCTGTGTGGCTGATCACGCTCAACTATGTCTTATAGAAGACTAAGCGGGCGTTGCAAATATAATCCGGGGTATTACGCCCGAAGTCGATCCCACAGGGAATTTACGTATCAATTGAGTCTATAAAATACTAAATTGTTACTTGATCACTTTTCTCAAGACTTTTGGTTATCAATTGGTGATGTTTACTAAATCTAATACAAAATAATAAATTAGCAATTAACTAACAATATAATGTAAACAATGATAATAAAAGGTCTACGGTTATGGTTTCCCCCGTTGGTGAATTCTTCCTTGGATATGTCTTATAGTTTAATTGGCTATCTCTGTCAATCATGAACGCTCTAACTATCATAAATCTCTCTCAAGTAATTATGATAATTTACTAAACGCACTCTCTCAAGTTACGCTAGCTAGATCGCAATACAGTTCACTTTAGATTGCACCCGAGGTATCGTTATCTCTAATCTAACCTCTAAACCCTCGGTTATGACTTTCGTCTATACTCCGGGAGTGGTGTTGTTCAAGAAACTACCTAAATATGCACTCTCTCTCAAGTAGATACATAATAAATAGGAATAGTTAATCAAGGGCCCTTTCAATCAACTATAATAAGAACGTAGTTGAACAAAAAGAGATTAATCAACCAAAATATATTAATATCACAATGAATTCATCCCCAACGGGTTGTACCAAAACCGTAGACTAAAGAATTTAGCTACTCATGTTATTGAAAATCAAAACTAAAATAAATTGCATAATTGAAATACAAAGTAATGAATACTAGATGTAGAAATCAATGTTTGTCACTTTTATGGTGTTTTCTTGTTGAATCCTTCGAAATCCTTCTGAATCTTCTCCGTCGTCTTCTAACCCCCTTAAGTTGCATTGTTTGGTGTCTATTTATATGTTTAGGGTGAACCCTAACCGTGTAAAAGACTTCTATTTCAACCAGGAAACACTTAAACTCGTCAAAACTCGGATTAGGCCGAACTTGGGGACCCCGGGCGTTTGGGCTCTAACGCACCCCTAAGGCCAGGGCAGGCCTGGCGTTTGGGCCCTAACGCCCCCTAACGCCAGGGGCTGCCTGGCCTTATGGGGTAAACGCCCCCCCTAACTCCAGGTAGGGTCAGGCTTTAGGGGGCAAACGCCCAGCTATCGCCCGGCTATCGCCCGGGTGTCTCCTTTTGCATATTTTCGACATATTTGCATCCCTTTAGCTCCGTTTCCATCTCCAATTCACCTACACATGAAATAAACTCCATTAAGCACATAAAAAGTGTATTTTTATCATTAATGCGCATAAAATGTAAGGCATATAACATGTTAAACTATGAATTCTAGTCTCGCATCAATACCCCACACTTAAACATTTGCTCGTCCTCGAGCAATCAAACTACACTCATGTACACAACTTATTAAGCAAATCTCTTGACACGTTATACCAAGAATATTTAAAACATTTCAGGCACAGAGGTATGACATCCTCGCCTCAATAACCGACTCACAAATACCATGCTTTATTCACAATTCACTAACTATTCTAACTTAGAGGTCAACAACATTACCTTTCCGTCATGAATCATGTGCCCTCACCAAATCAAAGAGCTAGTTCCTCACACAGTAAAATTTAAGAACACTTAGGAACTCAAGATAGAAAGAATTCACTCGCTCTCAGAA
>ML413242.1:517-11618 GCA_005239525.1 Nicotiana knightiana
GTACCGGATAGAGTTATATTTATCTGGGAGATCAAATACGACCCAAGGAACCATAACCAATGCTTCAAAATGATCAAGTTACATTTTTTGGAATTTTATGGATATTAAAATGGAATTCCGCCGGTCGTGCTTGTATTATCGCCTGCCATGGTCCAGGTCGGACGCCTTGGTACGGAGCCGGTATCGGATTGCATGATATTTTTCCGGGACATGCAATATGACCCAAGGAACCATAACCAATGCTTCAAAATGATCAAGTTACATTTTTTGGCATTTTATAGTAATTAAATTGAAATTCCACGAGTCATGCCTATATTATCGCCTGCCATGGTCCAGGCTGGACGTCTTGGTACGTAGCCGGTACCGGATCGCATGATATTTTTCTGAGACATCAAATATGACCCAAGGAACCATAACCGGTGCTTCGAAATGATCAAGTTACAGTTTTTGGCATTTTACGGCAATTAAAATGGAATTCCGCCAGTCGTGCCTGTATTATCGCCTGNCGCCTTGGTGCGGAGCCGGTACCGGATAGAATGATATTTATCCGGGACATCAAATACGACCCATGGAACCATAACCAACGCTTCGAAATGATCAAGTTACATTTTTTGGCGTTTTATGGATATTAAACTGGAATTTTTCCGGTCGTGCTTGTATTATCGTCTGCCATGGTCCAGGTCGGACGCCTTGGTACGGAGCCGGTACCGGATCACATGATATATTTATGGGACATAAAATACGACCCAAGGAACAACAACCAACGCTTCGAAATGATCAAGTTACATTTTTCTGCATTTTATGGCAATTAAACTGGAATTTTGCCAGTCGTGCCTATATTATCGCCTGCCATTGTCCAGACCGGACGCCTTGGTACAAAGCCGATAACAGATCACATGATATTTTTCCGGGACGTCAAATACGACCCAAGGAACCATAACCAACACTTCGAAATGATCAATTTACATTTTTTTTGCATTTTATAGTAATTAAACAAAAATTCCACCAGTCGTGCCTGTATTATCGCCTGCCATGGTCCAGGCTGGACGTCTTGGTACGAAGCCGGTATCGGATCGCATGAGATTTTTCTGAGACATAAAATACGACCTAAGGAACCATAACCCGTGCTTCGAAATGATCAAGTCACATTTTTTGGAATTTTATGGCAATTAAACTGGAATTCTGCCAGTCGTGCTTGTATTATCGCCTGCCATGGGCCAGGCCGGACGCCTCGGTATGGAGCTGGTACCGAATCGCATGATATATGTTCGTGACATCAAATAAGACCTTAGGAACCATAACCAACGCTTTGAAATGATCAAGTTACATTTTTTGGTAATGAAACTGGAATTTCGCTAGTCGTGCCTGTATTATCGCCTTCCATGGTCTAGGCCAGACGCCTTGGTACGAAGCCGGTATCGGATAGCATAATATTTTTCTGGGACATCAAATACGACGCAAGGAACCATAACCACGCTTCGAAATTATAAATTTACATTTTTGGCATTTTATGGAAATTAAATTGGAATTACTCCAGTCATGCCGTTATTATTGCCTGCCATGGTCTAGGCCGGACGCCTTGGTACGGAGCCGGTACCGGATCGCATGATATTATTTCCGGACAGCAAATATGACCCAAGGAACCATAACCAAGTCTTCAAAATGATCAAGTTACATTTTGGCATTTTATGGCAATTAATTTGGAATTCCGCCAGTCGTGCCTGTATTATCGCTTGCCATGGTCCAGGCCGGATGCTTTGGTATGAAGCCGGTACCGAAACGCATGATATTTCTCCGGGACATCAAATACTACCTTAGGAACCATAACCAATGCTTCGAAATGATCAAGTTACATTTTTTGGCATTTTATGACTATGAAACTGGAATTCTGCCAGTCGTGCCTGTATTAACGCCTGCCATGGTCCTGGCCGAACGCTTTTGTACGGAGCCGGTACGGGATAGAATTATATTTATCCGTGACATCACATACGACCCAAGGAACCATAACCAACGCTTCGAAATTATCAAGTTAAATTTTTGCCTACCATGGTTTAGGCCAGTCGCCTTGGTACGGAGCCGGTACCAGATCTCATGATATTTTTCCAGGACATCAAATACGACCCAAACAACCATAACGACCACTTCAAAATGATCAAGTTACATTTTTTGGCATTTTATAGTAATTAAACCAAAATTCCGCCAGTCGTGCCTGTATTATCACCTGCCATGGTTCAGGCTGGACCTCTTAATATGAAGCTGGTACCGGATCGCATGATATTTGTCCGAGACATCAAATACGACCCAAGGAACTATAACCAGTGCTTTGAAATGATCAAGTTGCATTTTTTTTGCATTTTATGGCAATTAAACTGGAATTCCGCTAGTCGTGCCTATATTATCGCTTGCCACGGTCCAGGCCGGACTCCTTGGTATGGAGCCGGTACCGGATCACATGATATTTGTAAAGGACATCAAAAAGGACCCAAGGAGCAACAACCAACGCTTCGAAATAATGAAGTTACATTTTTTGGCCTTTTATGGAAATTAAACTAGAATTCCGCTAGTCGTGCCTATATTATCGCCTGCCATGGTCCAGACGGGATGCCTTGGTACGTAGCCAGTACCGGATCGCATGATATTTTTTCGGGACAACACATACGACCCAAGGGACCATAACCAACGCTTCGAAATGATCAAGTTACATTTTTTGGCTTTTTATAGTTATTAAACCGAAATTCCGCCAGTCATGCTTGTATTATTGCCTGCCATGGTCCAGGCTGGACGTCTTGGTATGGAGCTAGTACCGGATCGTATGATATTTGTCCGAGACATCAAATACGACCCAAGGAACCATAACAGTGCTACAAAATGATCAAGTTACATTTTTTTGGCATTTTATGGCAATTAAACGGGAATTCCGCCAAGCGTGCCTGTATTATCGTCTACTATGGTCCAGGGCGGACGCCTCGGTACGGAGCCGGTACCGGATCACATGATATTTGTCCGGAACATCAAATGCTAACTTAGGAACCATAACAAATGCTTCGAAATAGTCAAGTTACATTTTTTGGCAATGAAACTGGAGTTCCTCCAGTCGTGCCTGTATTATCGCCTGCCATGGTCCAGATCGGACGCCTTGGTGCGGAGCCGGTACCGGATCGCAATATATTTGTTCAGGACATTAAATACGACCCAAGGAACCATAACTAGCGCTTCTAAATGATCAAGTTACATTTTTTGGCATTTTATCGCAATTAAACTGGAATTCCGCCTATCGTGCCTGTATTATCCCCTGCCATGGTACAGACCGGAGGCCATGGTATGGAGCCGGTACCGGATCACTTGATATTTTTCCGGGACATAAAATACAACATTAGGAACCATAACCAACGTTTTGAAATGATCAAGTTACTTTTTTGGCATTTTTTGACAATGAAACTAGATACCGCCAGTCGTGCCTGTATTATTGTCTGCCATGGTCCAGGCGAGACGCCTTGGTACGGAGCTGGTACCGGATATCATTATATTTATCCGGGACATCAAATAAGACTGAAGGAACCATAACCAACGCTTCAAAATTATCAAGTTACATTTTTGGGCATTTTATGGAAAATAAACTGGAATTCCGCCTGTCGTGCCTGTATTATCGCCTGCTTGGTCCAGGTTGGACGCCTTGGTACGGAGCCGGTACCGTATCGCATGATATTTGTTTGGGACATCAAATACGACCCAAGGAACCATAACCAACACTTCAAAATGATCAAGTTACATTTTTGGCATTTTATGGCAATTAAACTGGAATTCCCCCAATTGTGCATATATTATCAATTGCCATGGTCTAGGCCGGACGCCTTGGTACGGAGCCGATACCGGATAGCATGATATTTGTCCGGGACATCAAATACGACCCAAGGAACAATAACCAACGCTTCAAAATGATCAAGTTACATTTTTNATTCCGCCAGTCGTGCATGTATTATCGCTTGCCATGGTCCAGGCAGGATGCCTTGGTATGGAGCTGGTACCGAATCGCACGATATTTGTTCGAGACATCATATATGATCCAAGGAACCATCACCAATGCTTCAAAATGCTCAAGTTACATTTTTTAGCATTTTATGGCAATTAAACTGGAATTCCGCCAGTCGAGCCTGTATTATCGCCTTCCATGGTCCAGGTCGGACGCCTTGGTACGGACCCGGTACCAGATCTCATTATATTTTTCCAGGACAGAAAATACGACCTAAGGAACCACAACCAACACTTCGAAATGATCAAGTCACATTTTTTGGCATTTTATGGCAATTAAACTAGAATTCCACCAATCGTTCCTATATTATCGCCTGCCATGGTCCAGGCCTCCGGAGCCGGTATCGGATAGCATGATATTTTATCGGGACATTTAATACGACCCAAGGAACCATAACACACGCTTCGAAATGATCAAGTTACATTTTTTGCCATTTTATGGCAATTAAACTGGAATTCCCCCAATCGTGCCTATATTATCGCCTGACATGGTCTAGGCCGGACGCCTTGGTATGGAGCCGGTACCGGATAGCATGATATTTGTCCGAGACATCAAATACAACCCAAGGAACAATAACCAACGCTTTGAAAAGATGAAGTTACATTTTTTGGCATTTTATGTAAATTAAACTGGAATTTCGCCAGTCGTGCATGCATTATCGCCTGCCATGGTCCAGGCTAGACGCCTTGGTATGGAGCCAGTACCGGATCGCATTATATTTGTCCGGGATATCAAATATGACCCAAGGAACCATAACCAACGCTTCGAAATGATCAAGTTAAATTTTTTGGCAATTAAAATGGAATTCCGCCAGTCGTGCCTATATTATAGCCTTCAATGGTCCATGCAAGACGCCTTGGAACGAAGCCAGTACCAGAATGCATGATATTTCTCCGGGACATCAAATAAAACCTTAGGAACCATAACCAACGCTTTGAAATTATAGAGTTACATTTTTTTGGCATTTTATGACAATGAAACTGGAATTCCGCCAGTCGTACATGTATTAACGCCTGCCATGGTCTAGGCCGGATGCCTTGGTACGGAGCCGGTACCGGATAGAGTGATATTTATCCGGGACATCAAATACGACCCAAGGAACCATAACCAACGCTTCAAAATGATCAAGTTACATTTTTTGGAATTTTATGGATATTAAAATGGAATTCCGCCGGTCGTGCTTGTATTATCGCCTGCCATGGTCTAGGTCGGACGCCTTGGTACGGAGCTGGTACAGGATCACATGATATTTTTTCGGGGCATGAAATACGACCCAAGGAACCATAACCAACGCTTAGAAATTATCAAGTTATATTTTTTGGCATTTTATAGCAATTAAACTGGAATTCCGCCAGTCGTTCCTGTATTATCGCCATCCATGGTCCAGACTGGACGCCTTGGTACGGAGCCAGTATCGGATCACATGATATTTGTCCGAGATATCAAATACAACCCAAGGAACTATAACCAACACTTCGAAATGATCAAGTTACATTTTTTGGCATATTATGGAAATTAAACTGGAATTCTGCCAGTCGTGCATGCATTATCGCCTGCCACGGTCCAGCCTGTACGCCTTGGTATGGAGCCGGTACCGGATCGCATTATATTTGTCCGGGACATCAAATATGACCCAAGGAACCATAACCAACGCTTCGAAATGATCAAGTTAAATTTTTTGGCATTTTATGGCAATTAAAATGGAATTCAGCCAGTCGTGCCTGTATTATAGCCTTCAATGGTCCATGCAAGACGCCTTGGTACGAAGCCGGTACCAGAACGCATGATATTTCTACGGGACATCAAATATGACCTTAGGAACCATAACCAACGCTTCGATTTATTAAGTTTCCTTTTTTGTCATTTTATGACAATGAAGCTGGAATTCCGCCGGTCGTGCATGTATTAACGCCTGCCATGGTCCAGGCCGGATGCCTTGGTACGGAGACGGTACCGGATAGAGTGATATTTATCTAGGATATCAAATACGACCCAAGGAACCATAACCAACGCTTCGAAATGATCAAGTTACATTTTTTGGAATTTTATTGATATTAAAATGGAATTCCACCAGTCGTGCTTGTATTATCGCCTGCCATGGTCCAGGTCGGACGCCTAGGTACGGAGCCGGTACCAGATCGCATAGTATTTTTCCGAGACATGAAATACGACCCAAGGAACCATAACCAACGCTTCGAAATGATCAAGTTACATTTTTTGGAATTTTATTGATATTAAAATGGAATTCCACCAGTCGTGCTTGTATTATCGCCTGCCATGGTCCAGGTCGGACGCCTAGGTACGGAGCCGGTACCAGATCGCATAGTATTTTTCCGAGACATGAAATACGACCCAAGGAACCATAACCAACGCTTCGAAATGATCAAGTTACATTTTTTGGAATTTTATTGATATTAAAATGGAATTCCACCAGTCGTGCTTGTATTATCGCCTGCCATGGTCCAGGTCGGACGCCTAGGTACGGAGCCGGTACCAGATCGCATAGTATTTTTCCGAGACATGAAATACGACCCAAGGAACCATAACCAACGCTTCGAAATGATCAAGTTACATTTTTTGGAATTTTATTGATATTAAAATGGAATTCCACCAGTCGTGCTTGTATTATCGCCTGCCATGGTCCAGGTCGGACGCCTAGGTACGGAGCCGGTACCAGATCGCATAGTATTTTTCCGAGACATGAAATACGACCCAAGGAACCATAACCAACGCTTCGAAATGATCAAGTTACATTTTTTGGCATTTTATGGCAATTAAACTAGGATTCCGCCAGTCGTTCCTGTATTATCGCCTGCCATGGTCCAATCCAGACGCCTTGGTACAGAGCTGGTACTGGATATTAGGATATTTTTCCATGACATCAAATACGACCCAAGGAACCATAACCAATGCTTCGATATGATCAACTTACATTTTTTGGCATTTTATGGCAATTAAACTGAGATTCCGACAGTCGTGCCTGTATTATCGCCTGCCATGGTCCAGGTCAGACGCCTTGGTACAGAGCCGGTACGGGATAATAGGATATTTTTTCGGGACATCAAATACGACCCAAAGAATCATAACCAACGCTTCGAAATGATCAAGTTACATTTTTTGGCATTTTATGATAATTAAACTGGAATTACGCCAATCGTGCATGTATTATCGCCTGATGGTCCAGGCAGGACGCCTGGGTATGTAACCGGTACGAAATCACATGTTATTTGTGCGGGACATGAAATACGGCCCAAGGAACCACAACCAACGCTTCGAAATGATCAAGTTACATATTTTGGCATTTTATGGCAATTAAACTGGAATTTCACGAATCGTGCTTGTATTATCNGCCGGTACCGGATAGCATGATATTTGTCCGAGACATGAAATACGACCCAAGGAACCATAATTAGCGCTTTGAAATGATCAAGTTACTGTTTTTGGCATTTTATGGAAATTAAACTGGAATTCCGCCAGTCGTGCCTGTATTATCCCCTGCCATGGTCCAGGCCGGACTCCTTGGTACTAAGTCGGTACCCGATCGCATGATATTTCTCTGGGACATAAAATACCTCCCAAGAAACCATAACCGACGCTTCGAAATGATCAAGCTACATTTTTTAGCATTTTGTGGCAATTAAACTGGATATTCACTGTTCGTGCTTGTATTATCGCCTACCATGGTCCAGGCCGGACGCCTTGGTACGGTGCCGGTACGGGATAGCATGATATTTTTCCGGGACATCAAATACGACGCAAGGAACCATGACCAACGCTTTGAAATGATCAAATTAAATTTTTTGGCATTTTATGGCCATTAAACTGGGATTTCGCCAGTCTTGCCTGTATTATCGCCTGCCATGGTCCAGGCCAGACGCCTTGGTACAGAGCCGGTACCGTATAGTAGGATATTTTTCCGGTACATCAAAGACGACCCAAGGAACCATAACCAACGCTTCGAAATGATCAAGTTACATTTTTTGGCATTTTATGGCAATTAAACTGGAATTCCGCCAATCGTACCTGTATTATCACCTTCCATGGTCCAGGCGGAACGCCTTGCTATGGAGCCGGTACCGGATAACATGATATTTTTCCAGGACATCAAGTACGACCAAAGGAACCATAACCAGCGCTTCGAAATTATCAAGTTACATTTTTTGGCATTTTATGGCAATTAAACTGGAATTCCGCCAATCGTGCCTGTATTATGGCCTGCCATAATCCAGGCCGGACGTCTTGATACGGATCCAGTACCAGATAGCATGATATTTGTTCGGGACATTAAATACGACCCAAGGAACCATAACCAATGCTTCGAAATGATCAANCTGTATTATCCCCTGCCATGGTCCAGACCGAACGCCTTGGTACGGAGCAGGTATCGGATTGCATGATATTTGTTCGGGACATGAAATACGACCCAAGGAACCATAACCAATGCTTCAAAACGATCAAGTTACATTTTTGGCATTTTATGGCAATTAAATTGGAATTTCGCTAGTCGTGCCTGTATTATCCCCTGCCATGGTCCAGACCGAACACCTTGGTACGGAGCCGGTACCGAATTGCATGATATTTGTCCTGGAAATCAAATACGACCCATGGAACCATAACAAATGCTTCGAAATGATCAAGTTACATTTTTTGGCATTTTATGGCAATTAAACTAGAATTTCGCTAGTCGTGCGTGTATTATCGCCTGCAATGGTCCAAGCTGGACGCCTTGGTACGGAGCCGGTACCGGATTTGTTGATATTTGTCCGGTACATCAAATACGACCTTAGGAACCATAACCAATGCTTCGAAATGATCAAGTTACATTTTTTAGCAATTTATGGCAATTAAACTTGAATTTCGCTAGTCGTGCCTGTATTATCGCCTGCCATTGTCCAAGCTGGACGCCTTGGTACGGAGCCGGTACCGAATTGCATGATAATTTTTCGGGACATCAAATACGACCTTAGGAACCATAACAAACGGATGGAAATGATAAAGTTACATTTTTTGGCATTTTATGACAATGAAACTGGAATTCCGTTAGTCGTCCCTGTATTATCGCCTGCCATGGTCCAGGCCGGACGCCTTGGTACGGAGCCGGTACCGGATAGCATGATATTTGTGCGGGACGTGAAATACAACCCAAGGAACCATTACCAACGCTTCGAAATGATCAAGTTACTTTTTTTGGCGTTTTATGGCAATTAAACTGGAATTCCGCCAATCGTACCTGTATTATCCCTTGCCATGGTCCAGGCCAGACGCCTGGTACTAAGCCGGTACCCGATCGCATGATATTTCTCCGGGACATCAAATACATCCCAAGGAACCATAACCGATGCTTCGAAATGATCAAGTTACATTTTTTAGCATTTTGTGGCAATTAAACTGGAATTCCACCATTCGTGCCTGCATTATCGCCTGCCATGGTCCAAGCCAGACGCCTTGGTACGGAGCCGGTACCGGATTGCATGATATTTGTCCGGGACATCAAATACATCCTTAGGAACAATAACCAATGGTTGGAAATGATCAAGTTACATTTTTTGGCATTTTATGACAATGAAACTGGAATTCCGCTAGTCATCCCTGTATTATCGCCTGCCATGATCCAGGTCGGACGCCTTGGTATGGAGACGGTACTGGATAGCATGATATTTGTCTGGGACATGAAATACGACCCAAGGAACTATAACCAACGCTTCGAAATGGTCAAGTTACTTTTGTTGGCATTTTATGGCAATTAAATTGGAATTCCGCTAGTCGTGCCTGTATTATCCTCTGCCATGGTCCAGGACGGACGCCTTGGTACTAAGTCGGTACCTGATCGCATGATATTTCTCCGGGACATCAAATACCTCCCAAGGAACCATAACCGACGCTTTGAAATGATCAAGTTATATGTTTTAGCATTTTGTGGCAATTAAACTGGAATTTCACCATTCGTGCCTATATTATCGCCTGCCATGGTCCAGGCCGGACGCCTTGGTACGGAGCCGGTACCGAATAGCATGATATTTTTCCGGGACATCAATTATGACCCAAGGAACCACAACCAATGCTTCGAAATGATCAAGTTACATTATTTGGCATTTATGGAAAATAAACTTGAATTCTGCTAGTTGTGCATGTATTATCATCTCCCATGGTCCAAGCCGGACGCCTTGGTACAAAGCCAGTACCGGATCGCATGATATTTTTTTGGGACATCAAATACGACCCATGGAACCATAACCAATGCTTCGAAATGATCAAGTTACATTTTTTGGCATTTTATGGCAATTAAATTGGAATTCCGCCAATCGTGCCTGTATTATCGCTTGCCATGGTCCAGGCCAGACGCCTTGGTACAGCGCCGGTACTGGATAATAGGATATTTGTCTTGGACATCAAATATGACCAAAGGAACCATAACCAATGCTTCGAAATGATCAAGTTACATTTTTTGGCATTTTATGGCAATTAAATTGGAATTCCGCCAGTCGTGCCTCTATTATCGCCTGCCATGGTCCAGTCCAGACGCCTTGGTACGGAGCCGGTACCGGATTGCATGATATTTCTCCGGGACATCAAATACGACCCAAGGAACCATAACCAACGCTTGGAAATGATCAAGTTACATTTTTTGGCATTTTATGGCAATTAAATTGGAATTCCGCCAGTCGTGCCTGTATTATCGCCTGCCATGGTCCAGGTCGGACGCCTTGGTATGGAGCCGGTACCGGATATCATGATATTTTTCCGGGACATCAAATAAGACCTAAGGAACCATAACCAACGCTTTGAAATAATCAAGTTATATTTTTTGGCATATTATGACAATGAAACTGGAATTCTGCTAGTCGTCCTTGTATTATCGCTTGCCATGGTCCAGGCCGGACGCCTTGGTAGGGAATCGGTACCGGATAGCATGATATTTGTCCGGGACATGAATTACGACCCAAGGAACCATAACCAACGCTTTGAAATGATCAAGTTACTTTTTTTGGCATTTTATGGCAATTAAACTGGAATTCCGCCAGTCGTGCCTGTATTATCGCCTGCCATGGTCCAGGCCAGACGCCTTGGTAC
>MDKJ01242169.1:0-17379 GCA_005239525.1 Nicotiana knightiana
AGAACAACCATCATAGCCGGGACAAACACCCCTCAATCCACAACCAAATGAACTGAATGCGTTCCAGGCATATATTCTCAAATAAGCAATATTGCACTTCTTTATACTCAGTCCAAATCTTCAATCCATTAAGTGAATACATGTCACACTTATACAATCTTCTCGTGGTTATGCTCCCAAGACCTTCACACAAGGTAGAAAGTCTGCACATCCCTACCACCGACCACACTAATGCCGCAAAACACATCAAGAACCCATGACCAGGGTACAAAGCGTCTTTCACCGAATATCGATCTCAGGCGACACTGAAGATAACACAAGCTTACTCTAAACTTTCAAATCACTCTTTTTCTTGCTCATCCGAGCTCATGACGTCCTTGTTAACACCGAACCTGAATCTCGATTCTTACTCCCAGTTACATACTGCTTACCGCACCCAACATGCCAATATAAGATAGCGCAAGAATTCCATCATAACTTCTGAACCACCAATAGGGTGAACACTTCATTATATATAAACCTTTTTACTTAACTCAATTCAAGAGTACCATCACAACACACGAGTAAATTCCCACAATCATAATACATGAAAAGCCTTAAGTAGTGGTCTGAACCACCATAACCCTTCCGGGATCCGCCTACACCTGACAGGCCATAGCACTCGAATGCTCCCACATAAAATCTAATATGACGACCGCCAAGCCCCGCACATACCGGCCCAACCACATGCATAATTTAATTACATCGAAGGAACTGATCACTGCCGTACCTGTGCCATTTCAACCATGGCTAATCAATCTATCTTCTTTTAATCATTCTTAATTGCCTTAGAAATAATAGTAACTCCATTCAACTCATAGAAACTCAATCCTCGCTCATCCCGAGTGGCCTTGATTCACGAGACCATGTTGTCTCAGTCTCACAACCCGTCTCATACCCTCCTGAAGATCTTGCTACGACTCAGAGTTTACTTCTCTCACTTTCCCAATACTATCCTGCACGCTGAAGCATATCATAGAACACTCCAACCATTTTCTTCCCTCTTAAATTACACTGCAAAAGCTCCATTCTTACTCATACTGCTCCCTGAAACCCTTAAACGCCGCATTCTTACTTTTGAACTCATTCGGACCGCTATTGAGAGTCACCTACTCTGACTGGCCCCGAATACAATTAACTCCCCCACTTAGCCCGAAGCTAATCCTTGCACCACTCTAGACCCTGTTGGGATCCTTCCTCCTTTGTTAGCATGATCTTGCTCAACTAATCCGTCCAATTCGTCCAAATTCTCTTGTTAGCACTCCCTAAATACTCAAATTCTCTAGCACCATTCGCACGTCCTGCCTCCTACCGAACAACCACTAGAATCCCTAACAGAAACTTGCCAACCACATGACCGCTAACCTACTCACCGGAGGTAACCCACCTATGTACATCACCAACTAACACCTCCCAACGACGCCGTACTGCACTATCTCTACGACATCAATACTCCATCCTAAGCCCGTTTTTATTCACCAACCTTACCAGTCTGTCTGCTTCCCATGGACATCGACTAACTGCGCTACAATACCTTCTAATTCACCACTATGATGTCGCTCCCCCACTTTGCGACTGCTCGACTTCCGCTTCTTACACCTTGCCTCCTAGATATGGAACCACCACCTAGCCTCACTTCAATGTCATTCTCTGCAGCTCTTAAACCAGCAGATCACCACGACTTCAAACTCTCCGAAGATCATCTTTCTCGAGATGCCTTCATTATCAACACTTATCCAGTACTGAACCACTGCACCTGACGGTCTCTGCCAACCGCATCCTTCAATACTTCTTCACAATACTCTGGCCCCATCCACCCGAAGAATCTATGACACTGACGAACTTAACACATTCCATTCGATCAAGGACGACGATAACACATCACAGGTGAATACTTCACCTTACTTGAAAACAACAAGTCTCACTACTTTATCAATCCAAAACCTTACCATCTATAGTCCAAATGCCTTTCCTCTACCGAAACTAAAATACCGAAATCTCGAAATCACACTCTGCGAAGACCTTCCTTCAAACCATTCATCAGGACTCAACATATGGGCAAGCGTTCTATCATCATATCGACATAGCGTGATAACCAATCGTAAACATCATCACCACCTGAGCATAACCTCAAGGCTCTCAGAAACACAACTACTGAGCTGAAACAACATAATATTCTTCTGCAAGGCAACAACAACAGCCCCAACCAATTACACATGGAAGCATCTCGCATCATATCCGTAACACCATTTCAATTCCTCAAATTCCTGATTCATAGCAAGCGTTTCGCAACGCATACGATTGAGTAGGAAGAAACATAGGCATAAGCCATAAAGGAATCGGATCGCACGATGAGGAATCGAGAAGGGAAGTACTCCTAACAGCTTCCCGTAGCCTCTCGAAGATATGTACAGATGTCTCCGTACCGATCCGCAAGACCCTACTAGACTTGCTCATGACTCGTGAAACCTAAGGGAACCTAGAGCTCTGATACCAAGTTATCACGACCCGAAATCTATTAAGGTCGTGATGGCGCCGGACACCACCGTCAGGCAAGCCATCATTAATTAGTTGATACAATTTCCTGTTTTAACATTTTTCAAAAATTGTTACCTTTAACTTACAAGTCATAAAAATGAATAAAAATTTATCAAATAAATACGACAGGTAAACTATTGCATTTATTCAGTTAAATCCCAAACACATCCCAGAACTCGATGACACAGGTACATGAGAAAATTCTAAGAATTTCACAAATATTACAAATCTTGTCCGAAATACAAATTGGACAAGGAATTTAAAATGGAAATAATTACAATATGAGGGGGCTCTGTGAGCTGTGGATCACCTCCGGATGAATGCAACTCGCCTACGTCTCCAAACCAGCCACGTCTCTATGAAAGTACATGTGCAATAAAAATGTACAGCAAGTGTAGCATGAGTATGAAAACAACGTGTACTCAGTAAGTCGCCCGCCTAACCTCAGAGAGGTAGTGATGAGAGGTCGAATTGGACACTTGCTGGAGGTCAGTTTAGTATATTCAAGTGAGACACTAAGCATGAATGTCATAGACAATTTGTTAAAATCAGGAATAAATGATATCAACTCCTTCCACATTTAACATTTTAAATCTTTGTCATTTAAGTTGACAATTTAAATCATAATCCTGGATAAGAAACATCAGACTTATTTCAAATTTTACACATCAATTCTCCTTCATCATAACTGGCCATTAAAACTTCCTTAGGCCGATAAACATGTATAAATCACAGTAAATCACAGTAAATATCATGCGCAAGCAATGCCGAAGGTCGACGACCCGAACCAATATAAACATAAACTGTGCACTGCCGAGGGTCGAACGGCCCGAACCATAGATGCATCTATTTTCCCCGCCCGCGAATCAATCATGCGACGGGGTCAACATATAAATAATAAGGCTAACCTGCTCGCAAATTATACATTCGACTCAGGTGCTCATATGTACACGTATTCACATAATAGATCCGCATTTTATTCAAGAAAATAGTTTCTCGGGAAATGATAAAATCCTCTTAAAGGTACACGAAAAATAGCATTTAAATCTTTGTTTTGAGACTCATTTGTCAAGGTTAATAATACTCAATAATATAACCTTATAAGGAATACAATTATCCACGGAGGAATCAATTCTCTTTATAGATGATTAAGAAAATGAACTCTAGTCTTCTTAGATATTCGATTACTATTTTGATTACATTAGCGGTATAATATTACTGGCAAGATCACAAGTACAACAAGTAATGCATGCTACTGGGTCCTAGACTACCCTCACATGGCATGATAGTAGATACGCACGGACGCCCGTCACCTCGTGTGTACGTAGCCCCCGCAGTTAGTGGCACGTATTTAATTAGTTCACCTAGGGGGACAATTTCCCCCTCACAAAGTTAGAAAGGAGACTTACCTCGCTCCGAAATTCCATAACTGGCTTCCAAGCCCTTCCGACGACTCCAATGGATGCACAACACCCCAACACTACCAAATAATGGGCAAAGCAATGAAAATTCACTCTAATGCTTGTAACTAATTCAAATTATAAAATTTTGCCAACTCCGTTCAATGAATTGACAAAAATGCCCTCGGGCCCACGTGCCCGGAATCCGAAATTTCTCGAAGATATACCCTACCCTTAGCCTTACTAACTCAAATATACAATTTACCCTTAATTTCATGCTCAAATTCGTGGTATAAATCCAAAATACCATTTCTAGGTTTTCTTCAACATTTTCCCAATTTTTCTAAAATTTTTCATGTCTAATCCACGCATATAACTTGTATTTATCTGAAAAACATAAAGAAATAGCTTACCTAGCAATGCAAGCGAACCTTTTGTGTGATCGCACAACATCAACCGCGATAGCATAAGCAATATCCTAGAAACCTCCCAGCACACCCTGTGAGATCGCACAGTCACATCTGCGGTCGCACAAGTCAAAACCTGCAGCCTCATTTTTTTCTTCTGAGCGATCGCACAACTATACCTGTGATCGCATAGACCAATGCAGCAGCCCCCAAAATCCTCCTCTATGCGATTGCATACCTCCAAGTGCGATCGCACAAGACAAAATTCCAGCCCCTCAAATTCCTTCTCCGCGATCGCACAACTAGGGCTGTGATCACACTGAACCCCCAAAACACCAGAAAACAGCAGCAGAAAACACTTGAAAACAACCCGAAACCACCCCGAAACACACCCGAGGCCCTCGGGACCCCGTCCAATCACACGACTCAGTCACATAACATCTCATGGACTAGCTTGGGGCCTCAAATCACATCAAACAATGCCAAAATCAGGAATCACACTCAAATTCAAACGTTAACTTTGAAATTTCGAATTTCCACATCCGATGCCGAAACCTATCAAATCACGTCCTATTGACCCCAAATTTTGCACACAAGTCATATTCGACATTACGGACATGGTCCAACTTCTGGAATCGCATTCTGACCCCAATATCAAAATTTTCACTTCCGTTTGGATTTCTCAAAAACCTTCAAATTTCTATCTTTAGCCAAACGACTTCAAAATAACCTACGGACATCCGAATTCACTTCCGATCGCGCTCCCAACCCCAGAATCACCATACGGACCTATTCCCAGACTCAAAATCCCAAACGGACACCAATATCATTGAATTGCGCTTCAAGATAAACTTAGGAAATTCCTTTAAAAATGTTGACTTCCACAATATACGCCGAAACGCTCCGGGGTTATCCAAAACCCGATCCACACACACGCCCAAGTCCGAAATCATATCATCATACGAATCTGCTAGAACCTTTCGATCCTGATTCTGAGGTTGTTTACTCCAAATTCCAGTCTTAGTCGATTCTCCCAACTTAAGGCTTCCAAAATGAGAATTTTCCTTTCAATTTGACTCCGAGCTTTCCGAATTTCAATTCCGACCATACACACAAGTCAAAATACCCTAAATGAAGCTTCTCATGACTTCAAACCATTGAACGACGTGCTAGAGCTCAAAACGATCGGCCGGGTCGTTCCATTCTCCCCCACTTAAACAGACGTTCGCCCTCGAACGTGCTAGGGACTGCTCTAGAGTTATCTGAAATCACTGTTTAACACCTCGATGCATGGTGTGAATTTGGTAAGATGATACAATCGTGTATTAGTACATCGTGTAGTGATGGATACGGTGTTCGTATGTTGGAAATAGACCTGGTTGAGAATTACAGATGTTGGAATTTGGTTCTAAGGCTTATTTGATAAATAAAGGGAGAATCTTCAGGTTGGCTCGAGCTAATGTGCTCAACCGAGTTATGATTGCACGGGTAGGTGCACGAAGTGTTAAACAATAATTTCAGACCACTCCAGAGCAGTTCTTAGCACGTTCGAGGATGTACATATGTTTAAGTGGGAGAGAATGTAACGACCCGACCGGTCATTTTGAGCTCTAGCACGTTATTCGACGATTTGAGGCCTTGAGAAGATTAACTTCAGGTATTTGACTTGTACGCGTGGTTGGAATTAAATTTCGGGAAGTGCGGAGTTGATCCAGAAAGGGAATTCTAATTTAGGAAGCCTTAAATTGGAGGAATTGACTAAGGTGTGATTTTTGAGTAATCGACCTCGGAATCGGGGTTTGACGGTTCCAATAAGTTTGTATAATTATTTCGGACTTGGGTGTATACTCGGATCGAGTACTGGACGACCCGGTAGTCTTTCGGCGCCTAATATTGAAAGTTGGTTCCTTGAAGGTCTTTGAAGTTCTTTAAATTTGGGTCGGAGTAGGTTTTGGTGATATCGAGGTCCAAATGGAATTCCGAGACTGGGAATAGTTCTATAGTGTAATTTAAGACTTTCTCGTAAATTTTGGCGTCATTCCGAGTTGATTTGATAGGAACCGGACGCGCGGAAGCATTTTTAGAAATTTTTGAGTTCATCAAATAATTCATGTGTTTTGGGGTCCGATTCGTTGTTTTTGATGTTATTTCAGTGTTTCAATTGCTCGAGCAAGTTTGTATGATGTTATTGGACTTGTGTGGGCATTTAGTGTGGAGCCCCAAGGGCTCGGGTGAGTTTCAAATGTTCGAAAGCTTGGGAAAACATCAGTTTATGCTGTTTCATTGCTGGTGTTGCAGGTGTCACATTTTCGAGAATATGTTCGCATTTGCGAGATAGGCTTCGCAATTGCGAGAAAACGGTCACATTTGCGACCCTGGCATTGTTCGCATTTGCGAGTCCCTTGTCGCATTTTCGACCTGGACAGAGGGGAGCCCAGTTCGCATTTGCGAATTTTTTGTCCCATTTGTGACCTTCGCATTTGTGAACCAGATGTCGCAAATGCGACATCTGAGACCCCTGCACAGCTTATTAAATGCGGTACTTAGACCATTTAGCTCATTTTCTTTCATCTCTGGGGCAATTTTTGGAGCGTTTAGAAGAGGGTTTTCACCCAGCACTTTGAGGTAAGTAATTTCTACGCAATATGAGTTAAATACATAAATTTAGGTTATATTAACATGTAAAAATTGGTGAAATCAAGGATTTTGATGAAAAACCTAGATTTTGGATAAAAACGAGATTTGACAACGAAAATGGTTATGGAATTTGGTGAAAATCATATATTTGACGTCATGAGGTTATGGGTAACACTTTTTTTCGAAAATTTACGGAATCCAGGCACGTGAGACCGAGGGTGAATTTTGGGAAATTTTCAATTGGGGTTAGGTAATCACTTTAACAATTAGAATATGAACTTTTGAGCCTAAATTGACTAATTTATATGATATTTGACTAGCTTCGGGTCATTTTGCACCGAGTTGAGGATTTAAAGAACAATTTTGGACCGGAACGTAAGCTTTGAGATGAGGTAAGTCTCCTGTCTAACTCTGTGAGGGCAAAATTACCCCTAGGTGTTGTATATTGATGTATGCAACTTGTTTGTGGGGTCTACCTACGCACGAGGTGATGAGAGTCCGTATGTATCTACATTTATGTTATTGTCCAGGTAGAGTTAGGTTCACATCATGCTTTAGCTGTACCATTTGAGCAGTCTCTCGTTTATTAAATTCCTCTATTTTATATTTCTACTTGAAACTAGACTTACTATTGTGGAGAATTCACGAGTTCATGATTTTTCACCGAATAACTTCACTCCTCTTACGGCATTTTTTCGTGATATTTATACTTCATAGAAAGGTTTTTATTAAAGAAATCACAACTCACACGTTTATCCGTGAGTGGGGTCAAAGTCTTGTCAAAGCTTATTATTCTAATGGGATCGGGTCGTTCGCCTCGACAGAATTATGTATTTCACTCTTATGGGATCGGGCCATTCGCCTCGGCAGGATTATTTATTTCACTCTTATGGGATCGGGTTGTTCACCTTAGCAGGATTTATGTACCACACTCTCATGGGAGCGGGTCGTTTTCCTCGACAGTTTAACATATATATCTATGGTTCGTGCCATTCGAACCTCGGGAGTGCACAATTTAGTTATTTATATTGGATCGGGCCGAACGCCTTGGAATTTCCTAGTCATGTCCTCATGAAATCGTGCGTAATATTTGGCAAGAAGCAGTGTATCCGTGAATTTTCCTTATTCGAAGTATGACAATATAATTGATGAGATCCACTACATCTATATGTGTGCTCCGGTTGAGGGAACATTCTAATGGTAAGTTTGACTTTATTGTAAGGAGGGGAATTTGTATCACGCATTCTATGCTTATTTATTTTATTTATTTACGCTGCCTCGTGGTGATTTACCTCTTTACTGTAGATGACATCATTGGACCACTAGTAAGTGTCGATATCGACCCCTCGTCACTACTCCTCCGGGGTTAGGCCAGATACTTACTGGGTACACATTGTTTACTTACCCATACTATACTTGTTGCACATTTTTGTGCAGGTACATATATGACTAGTGACCTTGTGAGAGTATAGGTGTGCATGCATGTGGTGACTTAGGTGAGCTGCATCCCATATTATGATCTGCAGCCGACAGAGTCTCCTTCAGAGTATTTATATTTTTCCTGTCCAATTTGTATTCCGGACAGATGCTGTGTTTTATTTTGTATTCCTAGTTAATGCTCATACACTTGTGACACTGGGTTTGGGGAGATTATAGGTTGTTCTGTAATGAAATGGTTAAAATATTATTATTTACTCTGTAAATTTTATTTTTACTATTTAATGGAAGGAAATATGATTTCATAAATATTAGAATAAGAATCGAATTAAGTATTAGTTTTGGCTTGCCTAACAGCGTTGTTCGGCGCTATCACTACTATTAATGGATTTTGGGTCATGACATCGGGCCCTGTCTATATTTACCAACAAGTCCCATAACATAACACGGACCTACCCCAGGCATCAAATCACGCATAACAATATTGAAACGACGAATCACACCTCAAATCAAACTTAAATGAATCTTTGAACTTTCAACTTTCAAAACTCGTGCTGAAGCATATCAAGTCAATCCGGAATGAAGTCAAAGTTTGCAGACAAGTCCTAAGTGACTTAATGAATCTATTCAAATTCTCGGAACCACAATCTGAACGCGATATCATCAAAGTCAACTCCCGATCAAACTTATGAATTTTCTGAACCTTCAAATTTCCAAATTTCCCCAGATAGTGTCTAAACCTTCTAGAAATATCCAAATGCAAATCCGGGCATACGCCCAAGTCCAAATTACAATCCGGACCTAACGGAACAATCAAAACTCCGATTCAGGGTCAAATACTCAAAAGTCAAACTTGGCAAATCTTCTAACTTAAAGCTTCTTAGTTGAGAATCATTTTTTCAAATTAATTCCGAATAACCTGAAAACCAAAACCGATGATTCACACAAGTCATAATAAATCATACGATGCCGCTCAAGACTTCAAATAGCTTAACGGAATGAAAATGCTCAAAACGACCGAATGGGCCGTTACAAGTTTTATCGGGCATACGTTTATATTAAGAAAGAAAGACATACTTAATTTTGGATTTTTTGTTTAAAGAATACTGAGAGATTTCTGCAGCTATAAAGACATGTTATTAGTAAAACAGAAAATTCAAATTAAATTATTTTTAAATATGAAAAATGATACTATTTGTGAGACGTACTAATATAAATAAATAGTGCGGTATGAAATAAAATCAAAGGGAGTAAAAATACTTTGAACCAAAGGGAAAATTTTTAAGAAATATTTAGCACCTTGAAAATAGTTTCACGAGTTTCTTCTTTGTAAGCAAAATCATGGGTTTTCCATGGTTATACTGGTTGTGTTTTTTTGGATGTTTTACTACCTTTGCAAGGTCTGGTGGTAGCCTTAGATTCACGTTCCAATTAGGATAAGTTCTGCAAAGGAATTTGATTTGAATCACTTTTGGTGCATAGGTAGAGTTGACGAAAACCAAGTTTGTGACTGGGTTTTTCAAGTTGGTAACCAAATCTGGGGTTTTAGTAAAGTAAACTTGCATTCTAGTTTTTGATATTAATATAATTCTAAACCTTTTTCTTCAATTGTAATAAATCCATCTATTAGACTGTATTATATAGAATTGCGGTCTAACTTCCAATTATAATGCATATGTGGTTGTGATATGGCAAACTACTACTTGCCATAAAATTTGTTGCCTTATTGTGACGACCTAATATGTCGTTATGAGCACTAGCCTTAATTTCTAAGTTCCGAGATCTCTTATAGCTTCTTTTGATGTTTATTGATTTGCGTGCATGATTTGTGTTTTTTGTCAAAAAATATGAAATAAGTCGTTTTGAGCACTAACCTAAATTTCTATATTCTGAGACCTCTTATAGCTTCCATTGATGTTTATCGATTTACGTGCATGGTCCGTGCTATTTTCTGAAAGAGCTTTTATGTAAAATTTTAAAGAAAATGTGATTTTTGGCAAAAAATGAGACTTGAGATGACCACGGTCAATACTTTTTGTACACGACATTTGATAGGTTGTTTGAAGAATTCGGTAGGTTCATATGATGTTTATGGACTTGTACGCATGTTTGGTTGGGGTCCAGGGTGGCCCGAACGCATTTCGGTGCGTTATGTGAAAAATTATAAAAATGAGTTTTAAAATTGAAATTCTTGAGTTTTGACGATCGATTCGTATTATTTGATGTTATTTTGATGATTTGAGGTAGCGGGCAAGTTTCTAGAATATAATTAAACTTGTGTGCATGTTCAATTTTGTCACGATCCATATATCCACCTAGTCAAGATGGCATCTAACCCTGTACTAGGTAAGCCTAACATATATTAAGGTAACTCAAGTGAAAGATCAATAACAACAAGAATAAAATAACTGAATTCTGTACAACTTCTCAAGAACTGGTAGTACAAGTCACGAGTGACTACGAATAAGATTACAATTCCAGTTTGAGGAAAGATATATATCTGTTTGAAATTTACATAAACAGAAATATTAGTCCTAAACTACAACGAACAAATGTTGCTTGTATCTGGATTGTTGATACGTCTTCAATGCTAGGCCTACGAACGTCGAATATCTGCACGCAAGGTACAAAACTGTAGTATGAGTACACCATACCTCATGTACTCAGTAAGTATCTTGATTAACCTCGGTGAAGTAGTGGCGAGATTTTTTATTCTAAAGATACTCACTAATATAACATGTTCAGTTAGATTTGCAATAGAAACAATACTAGAAAAAAATATATGCGAAGCAGCAAATAATTACTAAAAGAAATCATGGTCAAGTTTCTCAATATCAAAATCAATTCTTTTCTTAAAGAGATAACCACCTAACAACATAGTAATTCCACGAATCTTCATAGTATGATGAATGTTCAATTTATCAAGCCAAATGGCACGACAATACCCTTCTCCATTTATCTCATCTTCACCAAATATATGAATGTATGTCAAATCAATTGGCACGACAACAACCTTCGTGTATTTATCTCATCCTCACCAAGCATACGTATAAAATACCAACCATGTAAAAGAAATGCCAATAACAGTAACATCAGAGTGAAAAATACACATGTAGCAATATCAAACAAGGTAGAGCATACAGACAAAGGTAACAGACATGATGGGAAGCACATAAGTAATGGTAACAATTAAAGTAGGAGAATATAAATTTTACTATCTAGCATAATAGAAGGTCTAGAGAAGAGCACAACAAACGATTAAAGACAACAACAACAACTCAGTAGAATTCCACTAATGGGGTCTGGGGAGGGTAGGATATACGCAGACCTTACTCCTACCCCGAAGTGATAGAGAGACTATTTTCGGGAGACCCTCGGCTCAGAGACAATAGATCTATAACCACAAATGAAACCAGGAAAATAGTATCAGCATCATAAACTACAAAAAATAAATGGAAAGGCCAAAATGTGAAAGACAGCAAAAACAACAACAACAATATAAAAAATAAAAAAAAAGTGAAACCCAACAAAAACCGCGAGCAATCCTAGAAACAACGCTATAAGAATAGCCAGCGTAGCGAGGAGAAACACTCTACTAATCTCCAGCCTACAAACCTAATGCTCGACCTCCACACATTCCTATCAAAGGTCATGTCCTCGGAAATATGGATATATATAAGACGCCTCAACCCCGTTTTTAGTCAGTTTTTTTAGTATATTCAGACCTTATAATCCTAAAAACACTCTCTCAAGTTTCTCTCATGATGCAAGAACCAAACAAAGGGTAAAGCACACAAATCAAGTGTCGGGAATCCCATCACGCTAGTAAGTTCTTGTTCTTCTTAATGTTGCTGATTTTTGGGTGGTTCCAGCTCATGTGGGAGGTTTTTTTAAGTGGTTTATGTTCTGTAAAATACTCTCCCATGGTTTTCATATCAACCCTAGGTTATTTCAAGGCTTGCAAATGGATTACACCATATTTCAACATCAAAAGTTAGTTCTAGTGAAGAACAACACCTCTTTAAGGTTGTGTTGTCATTGAGGATAGTTGTGGGCTGCGTTTTGCTGAAATTTTAAAGTTTTTGCTACTGGATAAGGTGATTATAACAGCCTACTAATTGTGCTTAATCTTGCTTGTATGTTGGTTAAATTGTTTTGATGATAAACTACAAGATACTACTTGTATTAGCTTAAATGGTGTTGTATTGCCATTGAGGGCTGTTGTAAGCTGAATATAACTTGGATTTTAACTTGAAGCTACCATGGGAGGTATGTGAATTTTCTTCTTGTAGGTTCTTAAGGTTATCTTTATGTTAATTAAGTTAAATGGTTGGACTAGACATGAACTAGTGAATAAAGTTGCTAATTGAAGAAAGTTGGAGTCGTGGATTGTTTCCTTTGTTATAAGTATATGGTATAAGGATGGAATCATTGATGAATTACTTCATTATCATTTTAATGATTTTGTTAAGAAAATGTGAGAAGTCGATAAGGGGTGATATGGGTTATACGGATTTCGATCGAGCTTGCCGCTCAAAATGATTGTTGAACTAATCGGAGAGCTTATTGTGACTTATATTGTTTTTGTTTGGGTTGTTTGCTGACTTTTGGTAACATATGGGATGTAGCTAAAACAAGGGAGGTGCTTTCCGTTTTCTTGTAGAATACTGGTTTTGAAATATGAGAGTTACAATGCTTATATGATGACGACTAAGTCGGGTTACTCATTGTAGACGTAGGAAGATCATATTGAGCTTGGTTGACGATTGAAGACAACATTGAAAAGGTATGTTAAGGATTTTTTTTCATTCTTTTGGCATGATCTAAAGTGAAACGAACGTAATCGATAGGATATTTCATAATGAATCTACACCTAGCAACTAAGGTTGTCCATGTTGTTCTTTCCTTAAAAAGTTATTCTAAGAAAGTATGTATGATCCTTGAGTCATCGTGAGGTTCATATTGATGGTATGGTGTCCATAATGTTAATCAAAGTTGCAACTACCTTACGTCACTCTGAAAGGTTTAGACTGTGATTCTATAAGTCCAGTATCCATTATATATGGTATGTATTTTACTCTACCGAGACGCGCTATAGTCGGCCGAGTACGACACCTATTGTGCAACCACTTATCAGTTGGGTTTACCGAACTCCACGTGGTCGGGTACAATTTTACCGAGCCTATGATGGGCGGATATGTTTTTACCGAGTCCTCTTCGAGGCCGGGTACAATATGATGATGATGATGCCCACAGAGGCTTATGTTTTAAATGTTTATGTATATATATGTATCATGCATTTCATGTCAGTAGCCCTCAGAGGCGCTCAGATGCTACAGGTTGTATCTCCTCTATCTCACTTTTCATTACTGTTCTTGTTTATGCTTTCCTGCCTTACATACTCAGTACTTTGTTCGTATTGGCGTCCTTTTGCCTGAGGATGCTGATTTTCATGCCCGCAGGTCCCAATAGACAGGTTGAGACTCCTCCAAGTAGGCTATCAGCTTAGTAGAAGATGTTGGTGCGCTCCATTTGCTCCTGAGTTGCTCATTGGGTCAGTCTGATTTAGACACGTATTGAGTGGTATCTCGGGGCCCTGTCCCAAACTTATGATGTTTATGTACTCTTAAAGGCTTGTAGACATATGTCATGTACATAAAATATTGTATGGCCTTTTCGCCCTATGTTCAGTGTATGAGTGATCATGTTAGCCTTATAGACCCGTATATCACATGTATAAGTTTCTATATCGTGTTAGGTCGTCCTACGGTTTTATTTTGGTCATGTCATGATGACTCTTTTGGCACATTTACCCATGATAGTACGATAAGAAATATATGTTACGTTGGTGCTCGGTTGAGTAAAGTACCGGGTGCGTTCACGTTTGGGTCGTGACAAAAGTGGTATCAGAGCAGTTCTGTCCTAGGGAGTCTACAAGCCATGTCTAGTAGAGTCTTGTTTATGGGTGTGTTGTGCACCACACTTATAAGCAGGAGGCTACAGGGAATTTAGGACTATCATTCTTTCTTCTTACTCTAAATCGTGTGGTAGAGCTCAGTTGTAAGAATTCAAACTCCTTAATTCTAATTTATTCGTAATACAACGATACCTACATCCACAAAGGTAGTTGGTATGAAATTGAATGTGGTTGTGGAAGACTTAAGTCAGAGGAACTCAACTTTGCATCATAATGAGTAAATGTGAGGCCTTCAACACATTATGTGTGTCTAAGACGTGTAAGATTCTTGATAAGGAGCCCTAAGGCATGAATATTTATCCACCTATATGGTAAAGAGCAATAAGAGAATCAGAAGGTAGATACAAGTTTCAACAAGTAAAAGAAACAAGGTGAAGAAAGGTACGAGGTACCCAGTTAGTGAAGATTCACAATATTCACAATTCAAGTAGAGAAATATAAGCATTTTGAGTTACCTTCAATTATAACAGAGGTATGTACAATTGGCCACAACCATCTCAATTATGCCCTATGAGAGCAAACTGATATGGTTTAAGAGAAGGACGGGATATCAGGATTCGACTGTGGTTAAAGTAACAAAAATGTTGGATAGATGTCACGACCCAAATCTCCCTCCGTTGGGTATCGTGATGGCACCTAATCTTAAAGACTAGGTAAGCCTAACATTTACTAAATAACAACAAAAATAAAGGAAAATCCAACAGTCTCGATATAGAATCTTGACAAAATTTACAATTTCCCAAAAACGGTAATACAAGTCATAAGCTCTACGAATTTTCTCTACAACTCCTAAATACAACTGTTTAGAAATAGTAAGAACAGTTGAATAAAACTAAGAAGGTGACTCTGAAGCCTGCGAATGCAGCAGCAAGTTACCTTGAGTCTCCTCGACAATGATCTGCGCAGCTACTAACAACAATTACCTGGATCTGCACAGAAAAATGTGCGGATGTGTAGTATGAGCACACCACAACAGTGCCCAGTAAGTATTAAGACTAACCTCGGTGAACTAGTGATGAGGACCAGTCAAGACACCACTGGTCTAAAAGCTAAACAGACATAAATATAGAAATGGCAGAATATGACATCTATCTAATGACTACACAATATAGCAAATAACAAAAATTTACAAGGCGGAAGGAAATTCAACAACAACAACGGAACAACACAATAATACACATAAATGATAGACAAAGATACAAGCCAGAACCGAAATACCACAACACAATAAGAACACCAGTAACTCAGCACTACATTAGTATTCCACATCAGACCTTAGCCAACAACCCACTAAATTGGTCAAACCTTCGAGGGAAAATCTTTATATCGTAAGTTTATATTGAAAACTTTCAATATAATTATTCAAAAAAGAGAATTTCCTTTGAAACATACTTTCTCCGGATACATATATATATATTTTGGAAAGAGGAATCTTTAAAACATAGTTTCCTTCAAAATACATGATTTCCAAATATACTTCCCCAATAAATGACTTCTAAATATCATTTTCTGCAAGACAAATGCTTTTCAAATATACCTTTGAAATAAAAGTCCTTCAGACATAATTTTCTGCAAGGCAAATACTTTTTCAACTATACTTTTCAATAAAAATCTTTCGATCATAATCTCCTCAAGATAAATCTACCGGAACTCAGTCCATAACTCAGAATTTGTCATGCAGTGCATGGGGAAAGCTCCCATAATCTCGTCTGTAATCCCAATTTAAATATGCAATGCAGTACAGGGGGAAAGCTCCGGGAATCTTGTATGTAGTCCCAATTTAAATATGGAATGCAGTACAGGGGGAAAGCTCCTAGAATCTCATCCGTAGTCCCAATTTAAATATGCGATGCAGTACAGGGGGAAAGCTCTCGGAATCTCGTTTGTAGTCCCAATTTAAATATGCAATGCAGTACAGGAGGAAAGCTCCCGGAATCTCATTTGTAGTCCCAACTTAAATATGCAATGCAGTACTGAGGAAAACAACCAGAATGCGATATAAACAACACACATTGCCACAACAGGCGCAAAAGCAACAAAAGACAGAATGCAAGGTGCGACGAGCAAATCAATACAAAGACTTGAATCACAAGAATGGTAATAACTCACTCATAAGAAGTAGTCACTGAAGGGAATACCAAGCACAAGTGAAACGATATAACGAGGGGAAAAACAAAACAATATATAGCAACGATTCATAATATTCAAGTCATCAACAAGAAACCAATCATCCCGGCAAGGGAAACATCTATAACCAATCTCGCCTAAACAATCAACTTTACATAATAAAACTCAGCTTGAACAATGCTCAATAATAGGCAACACCAAGGAAATAGCATCAACATGAATGATTATCAACTAAACCTGAGTAGCACTTAAGGAAAAATCATATAAATCACAATGTACGACTCACGTGCATGCTTGACGCCAACGTATAGATATTCCAATCACTACTAAACAATTATAGGGCGAGACTATGCTAATTCTAGTCAAATAGGCAGTTTATGAAGGAAGGTATAGCACAACGGTAGAAAAGGTAAAGTCTTCATTTAAGTCAATTAAGGTCAAATAAGCAACAAAAGAAAACTAAGCAAGTAGTTTCTAATTTAAGCAGAAAGAGATGAACTAGCAACCGGAACTCAGATATAACAGATACAACTCCATACACAGGGAATATAAAGGACCTAAGAATCCTATAAGGCCAACCTATTTGCAAATAAGTCCGAGTACGGACTCGTCACCTCGTGTACACGGGCTACAATCAACATAGAATACTCAATCCTAAGGGTTAGTTCCACCACACAAGGTTACGCAAGATACTTACCTCGAAGACGAAAAACCAGTACTCTAAAATGGACTTCTCAGGCAGAAAGACCTCCGAACGGCTCAAAATCAACTAAAACCACTTCAAAATACACATAAAACGTATAAGGAACTATTCTGA
>ML413247.1:1254-35689 GCA_005239525.1 Nicotiana knightiana
ACGCCAGGCTTGTCCCGGATCGCTCCTTTTCGACTCTTGCACGTATTTTCCGACGTTTATGCTCTCATTTAGCTCGGCTTCCATTTCCAACTCACCTACACATTAAATAAACTCCATTAGGCACACATGACGTGTATTTTTATCATTAAAGCACATAAAATGCAAGGTATATAATGCTTAAAATCATGAATTCTAGCCACGCATCAGTGAGAAAGAGTGTAAAGCACGAAGGGTGATGCCGTGCTATTTCATTTACATTATCATGTGAGGAAAGAGTGTAAAGCACGAAGGGTGATGCCGTGCCATTGTTTATATTCATGATCATGTGTGGAAAGAGTGTAAAGCACGAAGGGTGATGCCGTGCCATTGTTTATATTCATTATCATGTGAGTAAAGAGTGTAAAGCATGAAGGTTGATGCCGTGCCATATTATTGAAATTTAAAAGCACGAAGGGTGATGTTGTGCCATGTTATTGAGAGTAAAACACGAAGGGTGATGCCGTGCGTGATATTGTGAGTGAGTGCTAATGCATGAAGGGTGATGCCGTGCCATACTTTTGTGGGTTCATGGCACGAAGGGTGTTTCCGTGCAGGTGAGGACGAGGGACATGCATTATGATGTGATATCTGTTTCCCCGTGTATACGTGTGCGCTTACTTTGATCTGTTATTGTTGTACTTACATATTCAGTGTGACTTGTTATTATTGTCCTTTACTTAACCTTTATCTCAATTGTTGTTGCACTGTCCATGTCTTTTACTTGCTTAATTTGCTTAATTTACGTGCCACATCTGGCGATTTCTATGGAGAGGACGAGAGTAAAAGCACGAAGGGTGATGCCATGCACTTGTTCCATTAGAAGCTAAGTTCGAAAGACCACTACTGGAAAAGTATAGTTTTAAAAGCTTTTGTTTGAAGGGATTAAGTCTAAAGATTTTTCTCCTGCACAGTATATATGTATATATATGTAGATCGGAGGAAGTACCTTCCAAAGGAAGTTTTCTATTTAAAATGATTATACTTTAAAGTATTCAATATAAATTGGTGGGTGAAGGGTTACCTTCGAAGAATTTGCTAAATTGTCGGAGTTGTTGACTAAGGTTTGAGGGGAAATTATTGCAGTGCGGAGTTACTATTGTTTTTTTTCTTCTTACTGTGTTGTGGTTTCCGATTTTGATTCGTACTTCCGTCCTTTCTTTTGTGTAATATTACGATGTTCCGTTGTTATTTGCTGTATTTTCCTTCTGCTTTGTACTTGTTATGTTGTCAATTATATCGTGTAGTAATTATACAGATGTCATGTCATGTCATTCCTATACTTATGTTTGATTAGTTTATCGGACCAGTGGGTGTCTTGACTAGTCCTCGTCACTACTTCACCGGGGTTAGTCTTGATACTTATTGGGCACCGCTGTGGTGTGCTCATACTACTCTTCTGCGTATTTTTGTGCAAATTCAAGGATTTGCATAGCCGACCGATTGATTGTTAGTAGCGCGGTTGCTGTTGTGGAGACTCAAGGTAAAACCGCTTCAGCGTTCGCAGTTTTGGAGTCACCATCTTATGTTTATGTTGCACTGTTGTACTTATTTATGAACAATGGTATTTTTAGGAGTTTTAGCATAGTTTCTCTAAAGCTTATGACTTGTACTTATCCGGTTCTGGGAAGAAGTGTAAAGTGATGAGATTTAATTCAAAAAGCACTTAAACTATTCTTATATTATAATTGATGTATGTTAATAATAGGCTTACCTAGTCCTTAAGACTAGGTGCCATCACGAAACCCGACGGAGGGAAAATCGGGCCGTGATAATTAAGTTGCGGCCAAGGGACGATAGGTGTTGTTCGAGCATGGTCGAACATGATCTTTTATTAAATTGTGATCGAGGGCCGAAAGATGTTGTTCGAGCGTGGTAGAACATGACCTTGTATTAAATCATGGCCGAGGCCCGATTGGTGTTGTTCGAGCATGGTCGAACATAACCTTTATTAAATCATGGCCGAGGGCCGATAGGTGTTGTTTGAGTGTGGTCGAACATAACCTTAACACAAAACAGGTGTCTTGATAAATGTAAGTTTCTTATTACTTCGACGTTGTTGCTTTTGTTACATACTTGGAGAAAGTTATAGATTTTGGGTGTTGCTTGGCGTTCCAGTCTAAGTCCCAGTCTACCTAGTCCCTTCATTGTTTGACTTGGAGAGTATCGAGAAGTCGGTCAATGAAAGAGTAAAAACAGTCCCTCTCTCTCGTACTCTGACTCGAAGTGCACCCTTCGCCACCTCGTTAAAAACCTCCATGAGAAAACCCAAATGGGACAAAACTCAAGTGAGGTAAAAAGAGTACGACCTGGGGACACTTTCTCTCTTAGAAATTGAAGTATTGAGGTGGCTGATGTTCCAATTGTTTGGTAATTTCTTCCCTTCTATTGTCTCTAATTGGAATGAAACCTTGTTTGCTTTGGTTATTATTTTGTACATACCATCCCAGTTTGTTCCTAGCTTGCCTTCCCGTGGATCTTTGCTTGCTTGAATTTTGGCTTTGAGCACGTAGTCCCTGACATTAAGCGGTCGAACCTTTGCTTTCTTGTTGTAATAGCGTTCTGCTTGCTGTTTTTGGGTGACCATTATTATGTATGCCATATCTCTTCGTTCATCGATTTTGTCGAGTTGTTGCCTTCTACTCTCATAGACCAAAGAGTAGGGTGTCTCTCCTGTGCTCGTCTTCGGGGTTGTTCGGTACACCCATAATACTTCTGGCAATATTTTCGTCCATAGTCCCTTGGAATCTTTGAGCTTTTTCTTCAAGATGTTTAGTATGGACTTGTTAGAGGACTCTGCTTGTCCGATAACCGCTGGGTGATATGGGGTTGAAAGTATCCTCTTGATATGCTATTTCTCGAAGAATTTAGCGATTTTCTTCCCCGTGAACTGGGGTCCGTTGTCACAGCTGATCTCCTTGGGTAGGCCAAATCAGCAGATGATGCTCCTCCATATAAAGGTTATTTTCTCTTGTTCCCATATTTTGGTGAATGCTCCTACGTCCACCCATTTAGAGAAATAGTTAGTTAAAACAAAAGAATCGCACATTACCTCACCCTGTTGAGAGGGGGCCCACGATGTCCATTCCCCATTGATGAATAGCCATGGGGAGGTGATTGAGGGGAGGTGTACACCTGCTTGGTGAATCACCAGGGCGTACTTTTGGCACTGTTCGCATATCCTCATGAAGTCTGGCATCCTTTTTCATGTTGTGCCAATTGTATCCTGCTTGTATGAGGCATCTATTGAGTGCTCGATTACCGGAGTGAGCACCAAAATGACCTTCATGGACTTCTTTGAGGATTCATTGGGTCTGGTTTGGGCCCAAGAATTTTGCTAGAGTGCCGTCGTAAGTCTTATTGTACAAGTCGCTATAGGGGATACTATATCTGGCTGCTTGCATTCTTTGTTTCTTGGCTTCTTTTTTGTCGTTTGGGAGTGTGTCATCTTGAAATAAGCAATAATACAATTGCGCCAATCCCAAGTTAAGCTTACGGTTCTGACCTAGATTTGGTCTAGCGATGAGTTGAGGAGGTGGACTACACTTTTATCGCCAGTCGGTATGCTTTTACTGGCTGCGACCAGTTTAGCGATGCCGTCAACTTTGGCATTCTGTGCATGTGGGATATGGTCGAGCTGGCATTCGTCGAACTCAGGCAATAGCTTACAGATATTTGTCTAATATTTTACAACCTTATGTGAGTTGGTTGACTACGAGCTAGGAATCACAATAGAGTTTCAATCGCTTTGCTCCGTACTTGAGTACTAGCCTCAACCTTGCAATTACAGCCTCATACTCGGTCTCGTTGTTAGTCATATTCGGGCACCTTATGGAATGGCGAATTACTTTGCCTGTAAGGACCTCGAGTACAAGTCCCAGTCCGGATCTTGAAGCATTGGATGCGCCATCGGTGTATAGGATCCAGAGGTATTGTGTTTGGAGGGAAGTTTGGACGACTTCCTTTTCGACTTCAGGCATTATCTTCACACTGAAGTCTGCGAGGACTTGCGACTTTATCTCCGTTCGCGGTTGGTATGTGATATCGTGCTCACTCAGCTCGATGGCCCATTTGGCCAGCCTTTATGATAGATCGGGTTTATGCAAAATGCTTCTTCGGGGAAAGGTTGTAACAATCGAGATAGGGTGGCACTAGAAATAGGGTCTAAGATTTCGTGAAGCTATGATCAATGCTAGGGCTAGTTTCTCGAGGTACGTGTACCTCGTCTCGGTGTTGATGGGTGTTTTGCTAATGCAATGGATAGGATATTGCATACCTTTTCTTTTGTGGATCAGGAATGCATTTACTTCTAGTTCGGAGATGGCTAGATAGACGGGGAGGTGCTCCCTGGGTTTGGGCTTTGAAAGCAGAGGTGGTGATGATAGATATGACAGTTCTCGTAGAGCTTGGACGCACTTGAGAGTCTGTTCGAGACTGTTGTCCTTTTTGAGCACGCCAAAAATTTGTGACATCTATTAGACGACCGCGAGATGAATCTTGATAAGGCGATTCGACCAGTCAACCTTTGGACTTGATTTTTGGTATTCAAGAGTTTCAATATCCCCTCAATGGCTTTGATTTGGTCTAGGTTGACCTCCATCCCCTGTTGTGACACCAAAAAAACCCAAGAACTTTCCAGAGGCTACGCCAAACGCGCATTTTCCATGTTTAGCTTCATTACGGACCATCTCAGTATGTCGACAGTTTTATTCAAATGATCGATATGATCATCTACCTTTATGACCTGATCAACATGCCGTCTATATATGTTTCCATGGTCTTGCCGAGCTGGTCTTTGAACATCTTTGCGACATCCTTGATATGTAGCTCCTGCGTTCTTCATCCCAAATGGCATGACCTTATAGTAGTATGTTCCTTGGTGGGTGATGAACATGGTTTTCTCCTGGTCCTCTTCTTCCATAAGTATTTGGTTATAACCTGAATATGTGTCGAATAATCTTAATAGCTCATGTTCGACCGTTGCATTGATGAGATGGTTGATGTGTGGTAATGGGAATGAATCCTTCGGACATGCTTTGCTCAAGTTTGTGAAACCCACACACATCCGCCATTTCCCATATTTCTTTTTGACCATCACTACATTAGAGATCCACTTGGTGTACTTTGACTCCCTGATGGATCCATTTTCTAATAGTTTCTCCTACCCCTCGGGGACGACATCTTTGTGGCGGGGTTGAATTTACGCCTGGCCTGCCTTACTGAGGGGTAGAATGGGTCAAGGTTTAATTTGTGTATGGTGATCTCCCTGGGGATGACCGGCATATTTGCATGACTGAGGGCAAACAAATCTGCATTAATCATTAAGAATTGACTGAATTTACCTAGCTCCCGGAGTTTGCAGCTAATATAGGCCTTTTTGCTACAGTCATTAAGGTCTAATTGAACGGGGTCGAGGTCTTCTATGGTCGAATCAGCAGCCTCGACCATTTCGGGATCCATGATGACTTCTCTAGTCTCTTCTTGTGTCGACCTCGACCCTATTGATTGCTATGCCTCTTTTTCCTTGTCTTTTTCTGTTGGGTTGTCGTGCTGTCTAAGACGATGCGATAGCACTCCCGGGATGTACTCCCAGTGTATGCTAAATATCCCCCAAAGTGTTGGGAATTTGATACTTGGTATAGACTGGAGGGGATGGCTCTCATGGGATGTATCCATGGTTGTCCTACTATGGCTTTGTACGCGGTGGCTTGGTCCATGATGTGGAGCGTTGTCTCTAGGGTTATGCTGCTGGCCAAGACAGGGAGTGTAATTTCTCTCGATGTCAGCTTAACTGCATTATTAAAACTGGTTAGCATGATGCAGTGCGACACTATCTTATCCTCGAGCCTTATTTGGGCGAGGACTCTAGGGTGGATAATGCATGCTCCAATCCCATAAACCACCACGATACATTTGACATCAATATCTAAAAGGCACAAAGTAATAAGGAGGGCATCATCATGAGGGAAAGTCAAACCGTCGGCATCTGACTCATCGAAGATGATACTTTCTTCGAGTCTGTTATACTGTTCGCAGGTGATAGATCACTTGAGCTTGTGAGTAGTGGTGAATTTATCGCCGTTGATAGAGGCGTCGTCATTGCCTCCGATGATCATGTTGATAGTACGAGCTGGTGATGGCGGCTTCGACAGACCTTGGTGTTCAAGTCCTCTGGAGAAGTTATTTCTCCCTTGTCGCTTAACAACTCTTTGAGGTGTACCTTCCGCAACATGCTTACAATTTCTTGCTTGAGGGCGATGCAATCTTCTATTTTGTGACCACATTCCCGGTGGAACTCATAAAGGGCGTCAGATTTTTTGGGGCTCGGATCGGACCTCATCTTTGGCGGCCATTTTACCGTTGTTCCGAGTTTTTCAAGAGCATAGACTATTTCTGCAGGTGACAAAAAAAATTGTCAGCAAATAATAATGGGCGCATACCTCTCTCATTCCAGTGAGTCCCTGTCCTCGGCCAAGATGGGCCTTTTTTGTAGAGGAGGGAAGGTGGGGCGGGCGACCTAACGTATAGCTAGTGTCGTTCCCTATTAGGTTGCGAGACTGGGTGATCCCTCCTGATGTTGTATCTTCATTATTTTTTGGAATCGAGTGACATGAGCTGATGAGTTGGTCCATTGAGTTCGTCCTCATATGCTCGGACTTCGACACAATAAGCATTATGGAATTCGTCCCAAGTGGTTGGAGGATATTTCATCAATCGGCTCAACAGTTTTTAGTTGCTTTTGAACCATATCTGCTCAACTCATTCCGGAAAGTCACGACCGCCATCCCCTCGAACACATTCGGCAGAGTCATCCTTACCATGTTGAATCGGGCGAGGAAGTCCCTTAGTTCCTCTCTAAAGGATTGCTTGATAGCGAATATGTCTTTACTCTTACTTTGGCCTTCTTGGATCCAGCATGTGAAATTACGAACTTATTGGACATTTACTCGAAACTTTCTATGGAGCGGGTTGGTATCTGTGTGTACCATGTTAACGCCCCTCTCGTAAGGATTTCACCAAAGTTCTTCAGCAAAATAGAGGACACTAGTTCTTTGGGGAGGTCATTGCCTTTCACGATGGTGACGTAATATGTCATATGATCTTTGAGATTGGTCGTTCCGTCGTATATCCTGAAATAGGGCGGCATTTTGAAGGTTTTTGGTATGGCATGCTGGTCTTCTTTGTCGTTGTACGACTGCTCTACGAACCTGCCGGCGTCCTTTTTTGGCAATAGCTTAGGAGCTCCCAATATATTGTTGACTCATTCTTGGTGTTCCTGTCACCTACATTGTTAGTAATATTTTGAGTTATACCTATTGTCGGAAGGTTTGGTCGGTTTCCCTTTTTGTCTCCTTGTTGTATTATGCAAGCTCTTGCAGTTTCTGTAGTCGTGCTTGGAGCGGGCTTATTGAGCATGCTCTAGCATATCAGTTAGACCATGCTTCGAAGAGCTTTTTCACAACTAGGGTCCCTGTTTCTGCGGACGTGGAGACCCCTTTTCCATTGGGTATTGTTATGCTACAATGGGAGGGGGGAGGCGACCTCTCGCGCCTAGGGGAGGCGGCAGGCATCACGTCCTCGCCTACTATTTCACAGCTCTCAGTGATAGCATTTGTGAGGTTGTTAGGGAAATGGCCTGTTACTTTTGTCATTTCTCCTTGGTTACCTGCCATGTAGGTTTTTGAACGTACAAAGAAAAAAAGAAGTTCATGGGGTTTATGAGGTTAGTAACTTGCGTTAGCTGTAGATTTAAAGGAAACTAATAAATTAACTAGGAAATCCCCACAGACGACGCTAAATTATTTGACCAAAAATATAGATCTTGGTTCAACTAATAAGATTTATGCAAATAAGGGTTAATCTTGGTTAAAATAATATCTTAAAGACGAAATTCTCGGTACTATGACAAATAGCACGTGGATCTATTCTGAAGGTTATGTTGGTGAGCAATAATGATAAAATTCAAGGACCTAAACATAAGTAATGTTGCATTAAATAATGATGAATATCAATAAATGGTATTTATGTAATAAGACGAATGGGTCACCCAAGAAAGGATGAAATCGGTGGATGTTCTTTTTGATAATGATGAATGATGGTAAGCCTTCAAATGTTCGAGTTATTCTCAGATCCAGTGCAAAAATATGGACAACAATCTTAGTGAAAAAGTTGTTTTTGTATGCCTATAATAAGACCAGATTCTCTCTATAAAGTCAATGTGTATTTTACAAGGTAATATCTCATGTCACCTATTATTGTATCTCTTTCTATTTATAGGGAACATGTTCCTAGACCCTAATAGTACATGTGCAAAGAATATCTACTAGAATATTCTCGTTTTTGTCTTAATTTAAAACTAGCCGTTGTAACTCTGTCTAAAGTGCTCGCCCTCGACCTTGAACTATGGTGACTTCGCGACCTTGATCTTTGCCTATTCTTCGACTGCATCTTCCACCGCTTCGAGGCCACTTCTCTATGAAGCCAATGTTTGTGGGGACCTTACTGATAGTGCATGGTGGTCGATAAAGGCTTAATATTACTAACGTGGCTTGACCATGTCAAATATATTTTTTGGCCCATACAGTTACCTATGAAGATGGTCAGGAAGTTATTGCTTATATAAATTCAACATCAAATCCTTTAGCCAAACTCACATTCCAAGGGACCATAATCGGAGGTAAAAATACTCCGATTGTTGCATCTTTTTCTTCCCGAGGTCCTAGTAGAGAAACTCCTGGCACTTTGGGACTATATGAGATCTATATATAGGGGTTGTAGTTGGGGATTCTATGGATTGTATTGTGCTTTTCTTCTCATTCATAGTGGAAAACTCTCTTTCTTCTGCTCCGAGGATTAGGCTTAGCCGAACCTTGTTAAATTTATATGTTGATTTTTATTCTCTATTTGCTTTGTGTGTGATTGTGTTAATTAACCCACGATCTTCCATAACAATTGGTATTAAAGCAAGGTTAGGGTTTCTACATATAATCTAGGGTTAAGATGTCTTCATCATCTTCAACAAAGTACGAAGTAGAGAAATTTGATAGGGGTTCTAGTTTCAGTCTATAGAAGATTAGGATGAAATCTTCCCTGGTGTTACAAGGGTTATGGAAGGCAATTGATGAGGATTTTCCGGAAAGATATCATAGAGACAAAGAAGGCAGACCTGAAGGAGAGGGCTTTGAGTGCAATTTTCATGAGCGTTATAGATAGCGTTCTTCGAGAAATTGCTGAAGAAATTTCTACAACAACATCATGGAAGAAGCTGGAAGATCTGTATTCTAAGAAATCGCTAACAAACCGCCTCTACTTGAAAAAGAGGTTATACAATCTTCGTATAAACAAAAGTACACTTGTTAAAACTAACCTTGATGAGTGCAATTCAATTACAATGGACCTGAAGAACGTGGATATCAAAATTGAGAGTGAGGATCAGGCCTTGATTGTGTTATGTCCTTTACCACCGTCTTATGATACTTTTGCTGATACGCTGCTATATGGGAAAGACAAAATTTCACTGGAAGATGTTAATAATGCACTAAAATCTAAAGAGTTGAAAAAGATTTTTTCATACATCACAATTGAGGGCAAGGGTCTTGTGATTAGAGGAAGAACACAACAAATTGACTTTAACAGAAAAATGTCAACCGCCAGATCAAAGTCTAGATCAAGAAAGAAAAATTGTTATGAGTGCGGGGAGTAAGGTCACTATAAGAGAGATTGTCCTAAGCTGAAGGAGAAAAGAGGGAAGCAGAAAATAGATAATTCGACAAATATTGTCGACACTAGTAATACTTCAAATGATAGTTACTATGTAGGGGAAGTTTGTGCTGTGAGTTCTAGTCATGGGTAGAATTCTTGGGTTCTTGATTCTGGTGCTACTTTCTATATGTGTACACATAAGAATTGAATTGCAACTTACATGCAAATGAGTGGGACTATCTACACGGGGGATGATAATCCATTACCAGTAGAGGGAATTGGTAACATCAAATTGAGAATGTTCGATAGAATTATTAGAAACATTGAATGTTGTCATGTTCCTCGGATAAAGAGAAATTTGATTTATCTTTCGACTTTGGATGATCAAGGGTATAAATTTCACTCCGAGAATAGAATACTTAAGTGTGTAAAGGCTCCATGGTACTCATGAGGGTAAACTGCATTCTAAATTGTATCATCTTCAGGCTAGTGTAGTTGAAGGAGAGACTACACTCATGAAGGGTACATGGTACTCATGAAGGGTAAACTACAGAACATATGAACATAATGCTTTGTGATAGGGCACGGAGCATGGTTTCACATTCATGTGTTAGCAAGGAGTTTTGGGCTGAATTAATCAATACAACTTGTTATTTGGTCAACAGATCTCCATCCACAGTTACTGAGTTCAAAACTCCTTTTGAGGTATGGTATGATTAGCCTGCTGATTAAATTTAAAGATATTTGGTTGTCCTGCTTATGCTTATGTGAGTGATGGAAAACTTGAGTCGAGGGCAAAGAAGTGCATATTTCTAGGGTATGCAACTAGAGTGAAAGGTTATAGGTTGTGGTGCACAGATCAAAAGACTGCAAGGCTAATTATCAGCAGTGATGTAACATTCAATGAATCTGCTTCACTGGACATTCAGAGGGAGAAGGAAATAACAAAAATAGATCGTGGTTTCAGTGACTGCATAGAGCTAGAAATTGAATCTCCACTAGCTCAACCAATAGTTCTAAAAGCTTAGAATTTTGATAAGTATGACCGTAGGTAGGTTCATAGCTATCATGTTTGGATTTCTGTTTCGGAACTTGAAATAGGTCGTTTTGCCATTTGGAACTTATTCGCAAAGTTTGGCGTCATTCTGGGTTGATTTGATAGGAATCAGATGCGCGGTTGGTTTTTAGAAGTTCTTGAGTTTCATGTTGATTGCATGTATTTTGGAGGTTCGATTCATGGTTTCAGATGTTATTTTGGATAATTTGATTGCGCAAGCGAGTTTGTGTTATGTTTTTAGACTTGTGTTAAAGTTTGGTTTTGGATCCCCACGGGCTCGAGTGAGTTTTAGACGCGTTTCAGAGAGTTCATAGAAGGTTTATATTTTTGTTGGTCCTCTAATCTCGCATTTGCAAGAAATATGTCGCATTTGCGACTATCGCATTTGCGACTATCGCATTTGCGACTATCGCATTTGTGGGTTTCTCACCGCATTTGCGAAGTGCACTGTGTCATGAAGTGTTCACAATTGAGATACTGGCCTAGGCTAGGAATTGGTCACATTTGTGATCATCTTGATCATTTTTGCAATGGTCCACTGTCCGCATTTGCGAACAAGTCGTCACATCTGTGATGACAGCAGGGATGGGAGGGGTTCGCTTTTGCGATAATTTCCTCGCATTTGTGGGGTTTGCATTTGTGAACCTCAAGTCGCATTTGCAAACCCCATGTCCCATTTGCGACACCTGCGCTTGGACATAAAAGCACAAGGACGGGATTTTAGTCTCATTTTTATATCTTTGAACCGTAGACTTGGTAGAAGGTGATTTTGAAGAGGGATTTTTGTTTACAATAATAAGATAAGTGATTTTAATCAATTTCTAACTATGTTATATGATTATATGTGAGTTTTAACATCAAAATTATGAGAATCAAAGTGAAATTTTGAGAAACTTTGTCTATACATTGAAAAATGAGAATTTGAGTTTTTGGAGTAGATTTGGACTCGAATTTTGAAACAAAACACATATATGGACTCGTGGGGTTATGGGTGGTCGGAATCTATCCTTGGATCCAGGTATCACCGGGCGGGCCTAGGGTTGACTTTTGAGGAATTGTGCAAAGATCATAGCTTTAATTATTGGAATTGATTTCTCTTGTATTACTCGATCTTATTGAGTCTATTTTGATTAGATTTGAGTCGAGCGGAGGTGAATTGTAAAGGGAAAGCCATTTTAGAGAATTGAAGGAGCGCTTTTGAGGTAAGTATCTTCCCTAATGATATGTGGGGGAACTACGCCTTAGGGATTCATTTGTTTGCACTATTTAAACTACGTGAAAGACATGTACACGAGGTGAGAGTGTGTACACAGCTTATATGTGGAAATTTGACCGATTTAGACTCTTAGGTTCTTATGTACATTAAAATGAAGTTGTCTTATCATGTTATATCTTCCATTGCTAAATTTAACCTTACATGTTTTATTTGAAGTTGACTGGTTCATGTTCTATCCTTTATTTCCAAATATACTCGTATATGCCTTAATTAAAATTGTTGCCTCTTTTATTGCCTTGTTATCTCTTTTGTAGTTGTTTATCCTTAATTGAAGTTATTTTTAACTCTTCCATTATTGACTTATCCTTATTCGAAGTCATTGCTATATGTTACCTCTTCCATTGTTGACTTATCCTTATTTGAATCATTTTTATATGTTACCTCTTCCATTGTTGGCTTATCCTTATTTGAAGTAATTGTTATATGTTACCTGTTTTATTGTTGACTTATCCTTATTTGAAGTCATTGTTATATGTTACCTCTTCCATTTTTGACTTGTCCTTATTTGAGGTTGTTGTTACATACTATCTCTCTCATTGTTGAGTTATTCTTATTTCACCATTATTACTTGTTATGTCTTTCATTGTGAGCTTGTTCATACGTTCTTTGTTTTTTGTAATTCTTGTGTTGATTTACTTGACGTACTCTCGTGTTATTGTTGTTGTTTTCGTTGTTGTTGTTGTACTCAGTGTTGTTGAGCCGAGGGCTATGTGCCGTTATGGTATTGGAATTATTTTGAGAAAATGTTGTAGCATATGGGCACATGTGGTGCGAGTTGTTATATTGTGTTGTTATGTTTTTGGCACACGTAATATTACAGTAAGGATTGTCGGGGTGTTCACATGTGAGTTGTCCGTGCTATTGTTATTATTGATATTTGCATATGCAACGTGACAAGCCGGGCTATATATGTGGGTTTGCGCATGTGACGAGACAAGGTGAGATAATTATACGCGCGTGTGGCGAGACAAGGCGAGCATTTACTTCATTGTTGCGCACGCGGCGAGACAAGGGGTCTATGTCAGCGATGATTTGTGATGACTTGTGATGGCATGTGGGAAATGTTATTGCTGATAATTGTGTAGTGGTGTTCCAACCTTGTGGGATTCATGCATAATACGATTATGTTGTGTTGTTTCCTATGTGCCATTCGTGGTCTCTAATCTTACTTGTTGACTCGAGCTGTAGTAGAACACTTGCACAAGAATACACGGTAACTAGTCACTCATATAAGTCTAAATATATGAACTTTGATGTTTATTGATCGTTTACATGTATTCTTATATGCCCGCCTTCTATGCGTGAGTTGCATGTTAGCAGGTGAGTTGTTCGTGCGGATATGAGATATTCTTACTCTCTTAGCACATGGGTTTTCCGTGTAGTTATGAGGTATTAATGTTATTGGCACACGAGTTGTTCGTGCAACACGTGTGTTGTCCGTGCGGTTGTGATTTGTAATGTGGGCACAAGATGTCAAGTGACTGGGGTTCATGATTTTGGACCAGCGATTTGTGATTATGAAATGTGGTACCTCGGGAAAATTCTTGTATAAACCTTGTGTGAAAGCGGTTGTTTTATTTGGTTGTTACTTGTTTTCCTTTACTTGGTTTCACCGTACTTTAACTGTATTCTGCTTACTTTACGACTGTGATGACCCGATAGGTCATCTTATATTTTAGAACCTAATTCTACATTTTGAAGCCTTAAATATCTCATATTAGCTCTTCTCGATTTACGTGCACATTCCAGATGCTTTTTCCAGAAAGCTTTTATGTTAAAAGCTGAGAAAATATAAAAAATTTGCCTTAAAATCTATTTGAGTTGACTTCGGTCAACGTTTTGAGAAAATGGACTCGAATTCGTATTTTGACAGTCTCGGTGGGTCCGTGCTGTGATTTGGGACTTGGGCGTATGCCTAGAATTGAATTCGGAAGTCCCTAACCCGAGTTGTCATACTTTGTTGAAATTTGAGGGTTTAAAAGCTTAATGACTTTGAAAGTTTGACCAATGTTTGACTTTATTGATATCGGGTCCGTATTTTAGTTCCGAAGCCGGGTATATGTCCAATACTATAATTATGACCTGTTTGCCAAATTTTGTGAGAAATATAGTTGGTTTGACGTGATTCGGACGTCCGGTTGTGAAAATATAAGTTTCAAGTTTTCTTGAAAATTTTATTTGATTTGGTGTTCAATTTGTAGCTCTAGGTGTTATTTTGGCGATTTGATTGCGCGAGCAAGTTCGTATGATGTTTTTGGACTTGTGTGTATGTTTGGTTTGGAGCCCCTATGCCTCAGCTGAGTTTCAGATAGGCTACATAGTGAAATTGGACTTAGAAACATAGATGATGCATTTTAGTTGCTGGTGTCTGCTGTAGATCTCGCATTTGCGAGATCTGGCTCGCATTTGTGAAGAAACCATCGCATTTGCGAGCTTGGGCATGGCAGGTGGTACTTGCATTTGTGAAGAAAAAGTTTGCATTTGCGAACTTGCCAGTTCTGCTTTTGCGTAGGCAGAGTCGCATTTGTGACTCAACACTGTTTTGAGGATCTTCGCATTTGCGAAGAAAGGTCCGCATTTGCGAGGATAACAGGGATCACATTTGCAACCATTTTATCGCATTTGCGATCATTAGGATTTGAGAAGAGTTCGAAATTGTGATCTCTTTCTCATAATTGCGATGTTCGCAATTGCAAACCTGACATCGCAATTGCGACATCTGCAACTGAACATATATGAGTTAGACGAGATTTTTGTTCATTCTTTAAATTTTCAAAACAAGAAAACCCTATAGGCGATTTGCCCAAGCACCCTTCTTCCCAAATCATTGGAAAGAGATTCTAATCCATTTTCTTTCAATCTTTCACCATATTTCCTAAGATTTCAACCTAAAATCTAGTTTTTTCATGGTGTAAATTGGGGTTTGGGTAGAATTAGGGATTTTTGTAAAATTGGGATTTAGACCTCAAACTGAGCCCGGATTCCACAACAAATTACATAACCGGGCTTAGGGGTGAATGGGTAATCCGTATTTTGGTCCGAATTTCAGGTTTGGACCAAGCGGGCCCGGGAGTTGACTTTTGTTGACTTTCTCAATAATGACCTAAATTGAATCCTTTGCAATCGTGGATAGTTTCTAAGGCTTAATTTGAATCGTTTGGCTAGTAATTTGCTAGATATTGTTGGTTCGGAGGCTTGTTTGAAAGACAAAGCTATGGTTGAGCATTGTGGAGTGAGGTAAGTGTTGATTCTAACCTTGACTTGAGGGAATTAGGAACCCTCAGACTATGTGCTATGTGAATTTCATGTGAGCAGCGTATGTGCGAGGTGAAGAGTGCTTATACACCACCGAATTTCTTGTTTTCACTGTTTTTTCGTTGTTCTTTAATTATCTCCTTCACTGCCTTAAATTTTATATGCCCTAAATGCTCTCCATGCTTACTTGCTTCCTGTTAACCAATATCTTCTCCTGTTAATGATGTTAGATCTTTTCATAGTTTCATGATTCCCTGCTATTTGCTTAAACTGACTTACTTGCACCTTCTAATTGTCAATTACTGAACCGGTCTCGATGTGTAGTATAACTTATGTAGATTCCTATGTTGTACAAGGTTTCCTTTTCGGATTAGTTTGGTATTTATTGATCGTAAAGACTTTCGTTGTTGAATTTGTTAATTTGACTGTGCACGTTGAGTATTTAATATTGATATGGTGGGATCGGGTTGCACGCCACAATAGGTGATATAAGGGTGGATTGATATGGTGGAATAAGGGTGAATTTATATTGTACGGTGGGATCTAGTTATATGCTACAACATGTGGAATAAGGGTGAACTGTTACAGTGAAATAAGGGTAAATTATGACACTGATATTGTTATATGGTGAGATTGGGTTGCACGCCAAAACATATATATATTATTTGTTGTTTTAATGTTGTTACAGTGAAATAAGAGAGGATTATGTAATGTACCGTGTGATCGGTTGCACGTCGCAACAACCTATATTTTTTTATTTCCTTGAGCTGTGTTGGTTTTATGGTATTTTAATTTGAACTCTAGGGATTGGTAATTCTGAACGCACTGGCTTATTTCTTGGGGTTGTAGCTATTATTTTCAATTGACTGCCTTATTTCGTTATGTATTCCCTTTTCTATTTTTATTATATATTGCGTACATGTGTAGTGTGAGTGACCCGACTTAGCCTCGTCATTAATTCATCGGGGTTAGGCTCGACACTTACAGAGTACATATGGTCGGTTGTACTCATACTACACTCTACACTTCTTGTGCAGATTTTGGCATTGGTCCTAACTGATCATGAGACGTAGCAGCTTGGATTGCTCATTGGAGACTCGAGGTAGATCTGCTGGCGTCTGCAGACCTTGAAGTCCCCTTCTATTTTCCTCTATTTTACTGTTTCTTTTCGTTCAAAACAGTTGTATTTATTTCAGACTCTGTTTGTAGAAATCCTAGAAGCTCGTGAGTTGTGACTCCTGATCTGGATTGTAGTAAATATTATAGGCATTAATATTATTCCGCGCTCGGTTTTATTTTATTTTGGCTTAATTGACTTATTTATTGAAATTGAATAATAATTGGCTTGACAGTTCTCTAACGTTGGCTTGCCTAGCAAGTAGGGGTGGGCATTCGATATTTCAGTTTGGTATTTAAGAATTTCGGTTCGGTATTCAATTTATCAGTTGTGTATACCAAATATCGTACCAAAGTATTTCGGTACGGTTCGATATTTGTTATTTTGATTCGATACGGTTTCGTTTTAATATTCGCTAAATAAGAAACACTAACGAGTGACAATTCTCCTATGTTCAATGCCTTGCTGTCTAACTGTTCAGCCAAGAAATACATATACAATGAAATTGAAGAACAAAATGAAATTGAACTAACAGAACAACGAAATGCTGCTGTCTAACTGTTAAGAAAGAAGTGGAAAGAACCAAATACACATGAAAATTGAAATGATGAAATTGAACATAATGGCTTAATGCACTGTAGGCTGTAGCAGCATTTCGCTACTTTCTTCAGTTCTTGTGGCTTAATCCACCAGTCAAAAAAATATGACAGTAGCCAACCGAATTAAACAGGCTGCAAATTTTTTCTCTAAAATAGCCAACCAAATTAAACACAGTAGCAGCAGAATTAACAGTAGCAGCAGAATTAAAGTAATAGAATTAGTGTTCTAACAGTAGCAGCAGTGCAACAAAAACAACATAATTAACAGTAGCAGCATCCTCTAATTCTTAAATGCGGATTTTAGGAAGATGCTCAAGACAATGCCTAATATGCTTCCTTAAAGAACATGTGACATCCCTCTTTGGATGAACATTATAGACTCGACCGCAATGCTTGCACTCTACTTCTCACTTCTCTGAGTTTTTTAGTAAGGACGTTAGGTTTCTCAATTCTCATTTCTCAGTAAGGAACTAAGGATGTTAGGGTAAACTAGGGTCTGGGTAAGAAAGTGAAAGACTTGGGTTATTGGGTTATTCATTATTGGCTTGGGTCTTATTGGGTTGGGCTCTAAAAATAAAAATTTTAGGATTTTGGGTCGGCACTTGGGCTGGGGTGCTGGGCATTCCTACTCCTACATAATTTTTAAAAATTCGGTATTTCGGTATATTGAATTTTCAAAATCCTAATACCTAGGACCATACCGTTATACCGAAATACCAAAAATTTAGTAATGAATTGAACCGAAATACCAAAAAAATCGAAACCGAAATACCAAATTAATTCGGTCCGGTTTAGAATTCGATTTTTCGGATTTTATGCCCACCCCTACAAGCAAGTGAAATGTTAGGCTCCATCACGGTCCTGAAGGTGGGAATTTCGGATAATGAAAACGACGTTATTACCTATTGCTCCTTGTTGTTAATGAAGAGAATTCAAGCCAAGGAGAAGATTTGTTATTTTGTGGATTGAATTATTTCCTTGTAAGTTTTGGTTTTACTGGAACCAAATCTGGTTCGATTCAAGGTTTCCTTTTGAATAATTTCCTATCTATGTTTATCTTTGTGCTAATATATGTTCTTTACCTTTATTTTCTGCCGATTTTGTGTTTTTACCTAAAATTAGGGTTTCATACCCTTTTACTTGAACTAAGATGGTTCAAACCTATGTTTCTTTTGAATAATCCCTGTCTGTTCATTTTTAGGTAAATACGTGATTTTTTGCCTTTATTTTTGTATATGGCTAAAATTAGAGGGCCCGATTTTACGGTCATTTTGACGCTTAGAAGGCTCGAAGGCCCGAGTTTTGGCATCGGGGGACATATCGAAGTTCCTCGACCTCGAGGCAGTACAAATCAAAAGTCAACGTGGAAAGACGGGAAATTCCCAAGGGGCACGTGGTTAAAGCTGACAAAATACACAAAATAGTACAAGCCCATACTGTGGCATTAAATGGTTGTACCAGCCGTATCTCTTTGCATTAATTACACATGTACTATGTTGGGATTCCCCCTCATTTATAAAGGGGACCCTTGTCACTTTGTAACACACATGATATTCAATACAAGAACAAGAACATCCTCTGCTCTCTAACTAAAACATTCTTTACAATTGCTTCATTGATTTATTGCTTCTCATTTATTGTATTCTTGACTTATTCTTCATTTATTGCTTGTTATTGATCATAAATAGGCCATTCTTAAGGCATTAAATATTTTTATATTGCTATCGATAGCCCCTAGTCAAGCTTCTAAAGCTTGATCTCGACGCCCTGCCGACCACCCTCGAGTCCGGTCTCTCCATTATCCGGTTTGCATAATCTCGTTTCCTTTTGCTCTTATTTCATTTTTCTCACTTCACACTCAGCATCTACTGCCTAAACAACCGGTATTAAAATAGATCACATATTTTTAGAACCACATAATCAAATATAATTGTAATTACCATTTTCAATGTAAACAGTTTGGCGCCCATCGTGGGGAAAAAATAATAGTGATTGTGTTAGTGCTGGTTTTCTAAAAATGCAAATTATTCTTCACATTTTTTCTTTCCCAGAAATCTTTGATTTCAGGTCAGAAAATGTCTAAATCAGTAAACGCACATGAAAACAACGGTCCTGAGGACCACAGAGAGAATGGCGCAGCTGCTTCAGGTGCCGGTGTGCTACCGCAACACCCTGAAGGAGCCCCAGTGCTAATCCCTGTCGATGAAGGCTCGCGCAACGCTCAACATGTCGATGTGAGCTCTCATACAGAAGGGAGAATTTGTGAAGGAGACCAACGTGAAGCACGGGGAGCCCCTGCTCAAAGGGAAAGGGAAGTTAGTCTTCATTTTATTTTTGAAATGTTGCAGGCACAACAGGTGGCTATTGCTCAGTTACAAAGCCATCAGAGAACCCCAAGCACAACACCACCAGAAACGGCTCTTCGAGTCGAACAGGCACCGGAAATATGGAGCAATAATGGGTCAGCATCCGACCCCGCCATTATGAAGATGCTCAAAGACCTCGCAAAGATGAATGAATCGGGCGAAAAGAAGATAGAAGCTAATGAAAAAAAGGTGGAGACCTACAACTCGAGGGTCGATCAGATCCCGGGCGCACCCCCGATTCTAATGGGTGTAGATTCAAAAAAGTTCGTGCAAAAATGATTCCCGTCAAGTGCAGCTCCGATGCCTATCCTGAAGATATTCAAAATGCCTGATCACCCGAAGTACAACGGAATCTCGGACCCCAATGAGCACAATACCGCCTACACTTGTGCTGTGAAAGGGAACGAAATGAGAGGCGAAGAGATTGAATCCGTTCTATTGAAAAATTTCAGAGAAACGCTATCCAAAGGGGCAATGATGTGGTATCATAACCTGCCCCTTAACTCGATAGATTCATTTTCTATGATGGCAGACACCTTTGTGAAAGCAGTTGCTGGTGCCATCAAGGCCGCTACAAGGAAATATGATGTTTTCAAAATCAAGCAAAGGGAGAATGAGATGTTACGGGAGTTTGTGTCCTGCTTTCAATTGAAACAAATGGATTTACCATTGGTATTCGACGATTAGGCGATACAATCCTTCACTCAAGGCTTGAATGAGCGAAACTCAATAGCTTCGAAACAACTGAATCAGAATTTGATCGAGTACCCCGCCATAGTTTGGGTAGATGTACACAACAGGTACCACTCGAAGATTAGGGTCGAGGAAGACCAATTGTAAGCCCCCTCAGGCTCGGTGTATACTATCAGAGTCCTAGCAAAGGAATCGAGGCTTCGGGAAAGAAAGCCAAGGCTAAACAAAGAAAGGTATCAACCATACGTAGAAAATCGGAGAAATATCCCAAGATGTAACGTACCTCGAAGTGACCAGAAGATGGACCGAGGGCAGAATCCTCGGGGACTTGTGAACAAAGCAGGGTTCGATAGGCACACAGGGCCGGTAGAGGCACCCCGTCTATCTGAGTACAACTTCAACATCGATGTTTCAGACATCATATAGTCCATAAGTAAGATCAGGGATACCAGGTGGCCGAGACCAGTGCTATCAGATCCTTCGCAAAGGAACCCCAACTTGATATGCGAATACCACGATACCTACGGTCATAAGACCGAAGATTGCAAACAACTTCGAGAATAGGTAGCCCGACTAATCAGCAAAGGGTACCTTCGAGAATTCCTCAACGATCGAGCTAAAAATCAATTTCGGGAAAGAGAGGAAAACAAGAAAAATGAAACAGAAGAACCACGACACGTCATCCACATGATTATTGGTGGAGTCGACGTCCCTCAGGGACCCATTTTTGTAAAAGCAAAAGTATCCATCACTAGGGAAAAGCGAACTCGGAGCTACATACCTAAAGACGCCCTTTAATTCACTGAAGAGGACATCAAGACCTTATCTTAACGTCATAAAGATGCACTGGTAATTTCTTTTCTTTTCAATAAATTTCAAATTAAACGTGTGCTCGTGGATCCAGGTAGCTCGGCCAACATAATTCAGTCGAGGGTGGTAGAGAAACTTGGGTTGCTCGACCAGATCGTACCTACCTCTCGAGTCCTCAATGGATTCAACATGGCAAGCGAAACAACGAAAGGGGAAATCATCCTCCCAGTCAACGTGGCCGGAACAATTCAGGATACAAGGTTTCATGTCATCAAAGGTGACATGAGGTACAATGCATTGCTTGGAAGTCCATGGATTCACAATATGAGGGAGGTGTCATCAACCCTTCATCAAATGATGAAGTTTCCTACGAAGGATGGAGTAAAAATAGTATACGGAGAGCAGCACGCATCGAAAGAAATGTTCGTAGTGCACAATGTGGCACCGGCACCTTCTACATCGAAGGAGCCAAAAAACAAGCAAACAACCAAGTAACAATCACAAACTACATCCTCGTAAGAATGAACAAAGCACCGTGTTGCATCCTCGGAACAGATAACCAAAGCATATCAAGGCTCGAGCGCTATCGCAGCTAAGTTACAACCCTATCCCTTTTTCTTTCACACTTTATGCTAACCTGCGTGCAGGTGTTTGATTGAAAGGAGTCGAAGCACCCCCCAGTTCGAAGGCCTTAGGTTTTAAAGCATGTGTTGCGCTCTTTTTCCCTCACGTCGAATTTTATCCTATAAGGGTTTTACCGGAGAGGTTTTTAACAAGGAAACATCCATATTCTACCTAAGGAGAACTCACCTAGTATTCAAGGCTTCTCTTTAATCAACCTCGAATACTGAGGGCCATCCCCCCCAGGAGATCACTGAAATGTGCCAAAGAGGGTCTCTACAGGAGAATGATTTATCGGACCAAACGGTCGAGTGAACCGTCTCCGCATAGAATAATCGATCCCTCGATGGTAAAAACGTTTATACTTGTACCAAGTAATCAGAGAAGTACCTTCTATCATCAAAACATTTCACACATCAAAGAAGTTTACCATTTTCACAAAAGACAGCCCAAGGCCAAAAATTTATCAAGATATAAGGAACTGTCCTCGGTAGTCGCTCCATCGAGTCACCAAAAACACGAAGCCATAATACCTCAGAGCCGGAAACTTCAACCTTATAAGACCTCATCGAGGCAATATCAACTACGACTCGGGGACTGTCTTCAACTGTCGACTCATCGAGCTATCTAACTCGAAGACGTAAGACCTCAGGGTCGGCAATTTCGAACTCATAAGCCCTCCACGAGGCAATATCAATGACATAAGCCCTCCATGAGGCAATATCAACTCTAACTCAAGGACTGACCTCGACAGTCGACTCATAATCGTAAAACCTCAGGGCTGGCAACTTCAAACTCGTAAGCCCTCCATGAGGCAATATCAACTCTAACTCAAGGACTGACCTCGACAGTCGACTCATAATCGTAAAACCTCAGGGCTGGCAACTTCAAACTCGTAAGCCCTCCATGAGGCACATCAAAACTGTATGACCTAAATCAAGGCATGTACAAATTTTCAAGACCCTAAACAAAAGGCATAATCCCCACATCAAAGTCAAGGCTATATATCGAACTTGTAAGACCCAAAAGGCATACCCTCGATATTGACGTCGTGGTTCTCTCACTCGGGCACTAAAAGGCTACGGCCAAATACAATGACCACCATCATAAGGCTCCGACCAAACTAATGCGACTTAGAGACGTCCGGCTGTTGCCATAAAATCAGGCCTCCAATTACTTCGAAAAACATTGAAAAGAAATGGTTAATGGTCGTACCGACCTAAAGCGTAAGAGCCCAAGTCGCCATCTATATCAAAGGTCGTACCGACCTAAAACATAAGAGACCAAGTCGCCATCTAGTCGTATCGACCTTACGCGTAAGAGCCCATGTCGCCAGCCACAGGTCATATCGACCCAACGCGCCTCAGGGCTGATTTGAAAATCTGAGGGCCGTTGAGCTCGATTCGAAACCCGACTCAGAGACTAAGCCCAAAATGGTTACCTAAAAGTGCCTCAGTGCCAAAAAGCGTAAGATCCCAAGTAGCCCGCTACATTAAAAGTCCTATCGACCCTACGCGTAAGAGCCCAAGTCTCCAGCTACAGGTCATACCGACCCAAAGCGACTAAGGGACGATTTAAAAATCTGAGGGCCGTTGAGCTCAAGTCGAAACCCGACTCGGAGACTAAGCCCAAAATGATTAACTAAATGCACCTCAGGGCTAAATAAGTAAGAGCCCAAGTCACCAGCTACAGCGAAAGTCGTACTGACCTAAAGCGTAAGAGCCCGAGTCGCCAGCTTAAAAAACCTCAGGGCTAATTTATAACCCCAAGGGTTTTATCTAAAAATCCAATTCATCGGGCTAATTATCAACGAGGAAATCAAACTAAATAATCTTTCATATATGTATATATATGTGCATTATAAATACATATTTAAAACACTCCCACATGAGTCTTATGCAAACAACAAAGCAGAAAATCTAGTATACTCTCGGGACCAGCTCCCTCAAAGGCCCCTCGGACCAGCTCTCACAACGGCCTTCAAATATCAGCATCAGCTCAAGAAGAAAGGAAAAACACGATGTCGATCTCGTCTGCCTCGGCCTGCTTTATTTCTTCCGAGAGGTCAGAGCCCCTAGCATGTATCTCTTCGAGTGTCTCCCTCCGATACTATCGGGCATAAACATTTCCCCTCCTCTCTCTGTTGAAACCTCCTCTCAGCTCAGCCCGAGCATCGGAAACGTCTTTCAACTAAATGGCCACCTTCTTATCGACCTTTGCTCGAACTTCTTCATCTTCAGCCCGAGCGTCCATGACCTCGGCCTTCATATTTAGAAGATCAGTCTCGATCTTGGAAATCCTGCTCGACTGAATTGAGCTATCTTCTCGGACATTACAAAGTTGTATCTCGAGGGTAGCAGCTCTGACCAAAGCATTCCTTTGGGCCGCGGCATGTTCGCTTATATGCGCCCTCAACGATTGGCATTCAGAACTTACTCGCCCGGCTTCGCCCCAAATGAGCTCCAACACTTCTGTCTTTCCCTGCAGCCGAAGCGCCAAAGCATTAGTTCCCAAAAGCGAGAAAGGAAACACGTACTCCTTTAGGGTAAGGTTTACCTGATGCTCGATATTTCCTTCACAATTCCGACTCCGATGCATCTCCAACTGAAGATGTATCAACTATTTTGTCTTCTTATTGCAAAGAAGCTTGAGAGATTTTTTCTTACCCAAAGCTTCCCGCAACCGGGCCTCACAGCAAAGCAGGTCGAACTTGAGTTTCTCAAATACCTACAAAAGAGAAACTTTAGTTCAAAGAATGAAGATTCATATCTAAAAAGCCAGCAAGGCTGATCAATACTCACATTGGAACATATCCGTTAGGCCTCCTTGAAAGTTGAACATGCTTCTACTGGCCTGGCCCCGTCGGCCCCAGTTGAATCGCTCTCAATAGGGGTATGCCCACTTGAAACCTCACTTGGTCCAAGCGACCCCTGGTCCCGAGCATCCATCGAAGTACCTTCGAGGGCAGAAGCAGATGATGGTGGAGGACTCTTGCTCTTTCTCTCTCGGGGAACCTCTTCTTCGAAATTAGAGGTCTCAGGCCTGACAGAATCGGTAGCCTCGGAAGGGCCACCAGCTAGAGCCATAGACAAATAATCATCCTCACGAGGAGAGCTGATGTCTGCAGAATGAACGACGTATATAAAACTCTCCTCAACAAAAGCATCTCCTTTATGTCTCCGAGAACGCCCTGCCTCATCGAGAATCTCCTCATCTATAGAGGATCTTCTTCTCTTATTGTCCTCCCCCGGGGCTTCCCTCTCCTCGAAGGGGCACAGTCTCATTTCGGAAAACCCACCAACACATGCGGTGGCAGAATTAGTACACACAAAAGGAAACGATCATCAAAAGGGATACCGCACGGCTCATACCATGGTGCTTTGCTTCCCATCTGCACTTCGAGAGATCACGCCACTTGTGTTCGTCATATGTTGAGGAAGTTGCCAGTCTTCGAGTCTAGTCAGCAAGACCGGGTACCTCCCCCGGCACCCACGGGACAGCTAAAAAGAGAAAAAGAAACAAACTAATAAATCGATAAGAGAAAATGACACTAAGGAACGACATGGCACTTACGTTTGAATATCCATCATTCGGGAAATTGCAGGAACTCCGTTGAAATGGTATCGACGGTCCTCACTCGAACAAACCGACTAATCCATCCTCCATTTCGGTCCTCATCATCACTAGCAATGTAAGGCCTGGTGGACCAGCATCGTAATGTAATATGGCCTCGACAATGCTGAGGCCGATATAATCTAATAAAGTGGTTGAGGATAAATTCGAGTTCAGACTTTTCGGTGAAATACCTCATCATCAGCACTATCCGCCAAAAGGACGGATGAATCTGTGCCAGGGTGACTCGATACCTTTTGCAGAAATTGAGCACAAGTTAGCCAAGGGGGCCTAATGTAAACGGGTACGTATACACGATCAAGAATCGCTCTACATAAGTCATGACATTCTATTCTCGAGAGGGTATCAGTAGCATCACATTTCCCCCCAGCCATAGTCTCTCCTCACGGCCTCGAGGTGGTTTACTTCTATCAATCGGATGAACCTCGAAACATGCTCTCGATGGACCGGCGTATCGAAGGGTTTCTCTAATGCAAAGTCTTTCTTCGGAGCGAAGCAGTACGAGGTCAGCTCGTCATACGCTGACAGAGTACCACCGGCCAGGCTAGGAGCATAGGAGGAATTTCCCTCTTCTTGGTGAATAGATTCCGGCACGACAGCCATAAGTACTCAAGCAGAGATAAATAGGAAGGAATGAAAGAAGTTTTCGCAAAAATAAGAAAGGGGTGAGAAGGTTGAAAGGAAAGCTGACTTTTTGCAAAGGTGAAACAGTTAGAATGAAGAAGAAGCAAGAATATATATATAGAGGGAAATGTGGCTAACCAACTACTTTGAAGGCTATTCAATTTCTGACAGAGTCCTCATAATGTTTGGGGAAGTGTACCTGATGGGCCACCTCGGTCACTTCACGGTCGCGTCATATAAATGATACCTTCATACGGCACTCGAGGGATCGAAGCTCACATGCCAACCTAGCCTTGAGTAGGTGTCCGATCTCGAGGGGACCTACTATTGCAAGTGCGAGTTCCGAGGAAGCTAAGAATCGAAGCATAAAAGTCAATTGATGTGTAAGTGTTATGGGACAAAGTTTGTGCGATATGTGACAAAACATATTCTATTTCAAAAATATATTTACAGAGGTGATTTTTACAAAATCTCCCCCGGAGGGTCCCATATACAGAAAAAGGAAAAGGTAAAAAAAGAGGAAAATCTACTCTTCGCCTTCGCTGATGTCCGAGCCGCTTTCAGAGCCCTCATTTGATGTGCTCGGCATTACCAATTCTTCCTCCAACACCCTCGCCTTATTGATCTCGGCAGAGAGATCGACACCCTTGGTTCTCACTTCCTCGAGGGCTTGCCTCCTGGCCTGTGCACGGGCATAAGAAACTACCCGAGCCAGCTTCAGCTCGGCTTTCTCGGATATCTCCCTGGCCCGAAGCATCAACATCTCTCTTGTATGAGGAGACATATTAATTGGCCTCAGGCTTGGCCGCAGATAGTGCAGCGACGTCCTCCTGAGCAACTCGGATAAGGTCTTGAGCCGAGGATAGCTTCCCCGGAAACACCTCCCCCTCCGAAGCCGCGACGTCATTCAGCCGAGCCAACTCTAGGATTTCGGCATCCTTGGCCGCAACCTCCTCTCGAAGTCGCTCCACCAAGGCATCCTTCTACCTAATCAGAAAAATAGAAAGTAGGTCAATCAACACCAAGAATTGCAACTGAATATAAAAATGTGGGTACCGACATACCTGCTCGGAGAAGTCGGCCCTCTCCTGAAGTGCTCTCTCCGAGATTTCCCGAAGGTTGGTCAATTCCTCCTCTTTTGGAGCGCATAAAGCCTCCAGCTCGACCGACTTCGACATAAGCTTCTCAAGCTCCTCCCCACGATGAGTCAACTCATCTTCCATCTTGGAGAAGGCTTGGCCATACAACTTCTTGATCTGTAACACAGCAAAGGGAAATCAGAAAATAAGAATAGAAAATCAGAGAATAGCATATTATTTCTCCAATGTCACCTGCTTTTGGAGCCTCTCGGTTTCCTCGAGAGCAACCGGGGCATCAACATCGGTATCCTCATCAACCCCCTCCAAGTAGTCTTTAAATGCATCATCCTACCCACGAGAGGTCTTTAGACCGGGAGCACCCCTAACTTGAGAATTCCCTATCTCCTCTGGTGAAAATTACGGGCACGGATAAAGTCCGACAGTTATATCAGCCTCCATCGATACTTCTTCCCGACCTCGGAAAGCTCCAGTAGCAAGCCCCCAAGCTCCTTAACACGGACTGTGCCATGTCCTATGAGCGTATCAGGGGCTGCACCCAAACCCTTCTCTAGGGTCTCCTATACAAACGGCGGGTCCGCAATTGCCGCCTCTAACTCAGCGGACGATCGCTCAACAACTCTTGAAGCCTCGGTGCTTCGGTTTTCCCTTTTTACCAAAGGGAAGGCATCATCGCTCTATTCCTCGGCCCACAAGCTCTTAGAGTTCGTCGAAGACAAGACCGTGGCATCGGTCCTAGGCTTCCGACCCTTTGGCCTTTTTGATTTTGGAGACTCCGCCGAGGCTTCTTTCTTCCTTTTCTTATCCTTGGTGGTCTTCGGGGCCTCTTCCATACCAGGTGGGGGCGGCCTCATCAACACACCTTCACCAAGGCTTGCACAAACATGTTATGTCGAAAAACATCACCATCAAAAGTTCTTACAAAGAATGAAAAAACAATAGCAACAAGAGCGTACCATGGTTCTTGTCATGACCACGAATCCTAAGCCGGACGTGAAGGCACCTATCATGGAACTAGGCTAGACAACCATTACAGACTAACATAATATTTCATAATTTCCCAAAACTAGCAGATTTTAAACAAAAAAATGAGATAAACAATTTATACAATACCCCAAAACCTGGAGTCAACAAGAGCGTACCATGGTTCTTGTCATGACCACGAATCCTAAGCCGGACGTGAAGGCACCTATCATGGAACTAGGCTAGACAACCATTACAGACTAACATAATATTTCATAATTTCCCAAAACTAGCAGATTTTAAACAAAAAAATGAGATAAACAATTTATACAATACCCCAAAACCTGGAGTCAACTGTCATGAGCACCTAGGACTATAAATATAATGTACAATAAGGTGACTTGCTACTACAAATCCTGAAGTACAAAAGGCAAAAACTATGAACTAAGGAAAGGAAAGGAGTGAGCTGGGGATGCTGAGCAGCTACCTCGATCCTCGAACAACTCCAAGCACGTCCAAAAATCAACTAGTGGGATTGTCAGGTACCTAGATCTGCACGCAGAGGTGCATGGAGTAACGTGAGTATGCCAACTCAGTAAGTAATCAAAGTAACTAAAAACTTGAGTGTAGTGACGAGCATTTATAAATCATGTAAATCCATTTAATAGGTAACTGTTGAAATAAGTAAATCAAATCAGGAATCTACATTTCCGAATATTTCATAAAACTCCAGTTTCCATTTAGAATCTCGTATAAAAACATTTGTCCAACATTATCATCAGAGTGTTTGGTCCAAAGTCACACTGATTACTTTCAATTTTATGTTATTCTCATTAGTTGAATCCTTAATCAATGAAATACCATGTCTGGGATCACTAACCAGCCTATGGACCGACTTCCTAACTAGTAAAACATACTGGAGGAAACAAACCCCAAATAATCAATCAACACAACCTCGTCTAAAGGGAAAATTCCCGTACAAGATCTATTAGAAAAGGTAATGAATAATTCATATTGGAGGAGATGGTGAAAGAATTCATGACGCAATAAAAGCAGGTGAATGCTCAAATCAGATAGGTGATGAGGGTCTTGACAAGCCGTGCAACTCCTGAAACACCAACCTCATCTTCAAGGGTGCTCATCAACATGGAAACCCCAATCTCCAAACCAAGGAATAGGGCAACAAGGGGACATTCAAATGATGAAGCGTCCAGAGGTTCAACTATATCTGAAAATAAGTAGTTAAATTCATATTCGGAGGAGAAAAGGTGAATGGGGAGACTTTCACGACAACATAGAATTTCAAAAAAGTATTTGTCTCACATGAAAAATGTACTTGGAAGACGCTATCTAAGGAATCCATATCTATTGATGACGAGGACACTGACGGTCTAACCCTTCCCTACAATTATGTTCCAGTGTATTGGTGCCTGAATGTTCCATAAAACCTGCTTAATTGCCTTGTCCTTAATCTCTACGATGAATGCTTCACATTTGTGCTAGAACTTCATGTGTTAAACATGTTCCCCTTCTATTTTGTCACTCAACATGATCCCCATACCCCATTAGTGATTGACTGAGATTTTAACAGTTACCTCAACTTGTTTTCCATGCCCTGTTTGAACTATTTTGTTTTATGGCATAACTTAGACCATCTTTAGTTAATTAGTGTATTGTGTCAATATCATAATATCCACATGTGCTATTTGGTATGAGATTGCTATCTCGCACTTCTATGAATCTCTGTAATGTTTGTCCTGCATGTGCAATATGTTTCAATTTGTATTAAGACCATTTACTATCGACTATGATCTTGCTTCTATGCTAATATATTTCCCCAATATGCCTTTAGTTAATTTTATACCCTGTCCTTTCAGTGATTGTCACAATGGGTGTCCCCGATCATGTCTAAATACTGATTAACACTGGCACTAGGATGTATATTTATCTTAATTTGGACCTTTTAAGTCTCATCCGGTTTAGTATCACACATTTTATATGATAACCCATTTATATCCTGCAAACCTATTTCCCCCCTATTTTTCCAATATGAGGTTGTCTTTGTGGTACTTTACTAACCTGCTGAACCTACTAGCCTGCTTGATTAGTTGCTCCGTATGCTCAACTTGGCTATGTCCACTCTAGGTTATAAGTGTACCCCCAGTTCTGTCCCTCATCCATTGTCCATTCTCCCTCATTTGCTACTTATGCTATTCTGAACTTCTTATTCTTCGCCGACTGAAAGACAAGGCTACCAAGGCTTTTACTATTTACCTCCCTAGTGTGAGCACAGCTCGGGGTCCTTTTGAGGCCCTTGTGAACTCTGACACACTAGGATTTGGGCCTCTAATCATTTCTCCTAATACTGGAACCTGAATTATCCCAAGTCCTTCTTCTTATTTGTAACGACCCGACCACTTGCTTTGAGAATTTGCACTTTGATTTGTTGTTTACGGGCGTGAGCATCTCCATGTGATGTATTGTGATTTAGGTGAATCTTCGGTTTGATTTTCAGGTTATTCGGAATCGGTATGGAAGAATGAATTTCATGGTTGAGGCTTTGAGTTGAAAGAGTTGATCAAGTTTGACTTTTTGAGAATTTGACCCCGGAACTGAGTTTTGATGGTTCCATTAGGTCCGGATAGTGATTTTGGACTTGGGCGTATGCCTGGATTTGGATTTGGATGTTTCTAGAATGATTCAACACTAATTGGCAAAGGATTCCTCCCTTGGGGCTTCCCTCTCCTCGAAGGGGCACGGTCTCATTTCGTAAAACCCACCAACACATGCGGTGGCAGAGTTAGTCATATGATGAGGAAGCTGCCAGTCTCCGAGTCCAGTCCGTAAAACCCACCACTTACATTCGTCATATGTTGAGGAAGCTGCCAGTCTCTGAGTCAAATCAGCAAGATCGAGGACCTCCCCCGGCACCCACAGGACCGCTGAAAAGAGAAAAAGAAACAAACTTATAAATTAATAAGAGAAAATGGCACTAAGGTATTACATGGAACTTACGTTTGAAGATCCATCTTTTGAGAAATTGTAGGAACTTCGCTGGAATGATATCGACGGTCCTCACTCGAACAAACCGACTAATCCATCCTCCATTTCTGTCCTCATCATCGCTGGCAATGAAAGGCTTGGTGGACCTGCGTCGTAATGTAATCAGGCCTCGACAAAGCTGAGGCCGATATAATCTAATAAAGTGGCTGAGGGTAAATTCGAGTTCAGACTTTTCGGTAAAATACCTCATCATCAGCACTATCCGCCAAAAGGACGGATGAATCAGTGCCAGGGTGACGCGATACCTTTTGCAGAATTCGAGCACAAGTCGGCCAAGGGGGCCTAATGTAAACGGGTACGTATACACTATCAAGAATCCCTCTACATAAGTCATGATGTTCTATTCTCGAGAGGGTATCAGTAGCATCGCATTTCCCACCGAGCCATGGTCTCTCCTCACGACCTTGAGGTGGTTTTCTTCTATCGATCAGATGAACCTCGAAACATGCGCTCGATGGCCCGGGGCATCGAAGGGTTTCTCTAATGCAAAGTCTTTCTTCGGAGCGAAGCAGTACAAGGTCAGCTCGACGCCGGCAGTGTACCACCGGCCAGGCTAGGAGTACAGGAGGAATTTCCCTCTTCTTGGTGAACAGATTTGGGCACGACAACCATAACTAGTCATGTAGAGATAAATAGGAAGGAATGAAAGTAGTTTTCGCAAAAATAGGAAAGGGATGAGAATGTTGAAAGGAAAGCTTAGTTTCTGCAAAGGTGAAAGAGTTAGAATGAAGAAGAAGCAAGAATTATATATAGAGCGAAAGTTGGCTAACCAACTACTTTGAAGGCCATTCAATTTCTGACATAGTCATCATAACGTTTGGGGAAGTGTACCTATGGGGCATCCTCGATCACTTCACGGTCACGTCACATAAATTACACCATCATACGACATTCGAGGGATCGAAGCTCACATGCCGACCTAGCCTTGAGAAGGTGTCCAATCTCGAGGGGACCTACTATTGCAAGTGCGAGTTCCGAGGAAGTTAAGAATCGAAGCATAAATGTCAATTGATGTGTAAGCGTTATGGGACAAAGTTTGTGCGATATGTGACAAAACATATTCTATTTCAAAAATATATTTACAGAGGTGTTTTTTACAAAAATTCCTCGAAGGGTCACTTATACAGAAAAAGGAAAAGGCAAAAAATGAGGAAAGTCTACTATTCGCCTTTGCTGATGTCTGAGCCGCTTTCAGAGACCTTATCTGATGTGCTCGGCATTACCAATTCTTCCTCCAGCACCCTGGCCTCATCGATCTCGGCAGAGAGATCGACACCCTTGGCGCACTTCCTCGAGGGCTTGCCTCCTGGCCTGTGCACGGGCATAAGCAACTGCTCGAGCCAGCTTTAGCTCGGCCTTCTCGGATATCTCCCTAGCTCAATCATTCGCAACATCAACATCTCTCTTGTATGAGGAGACATATTAATTGGCCTCAAACTTGGCCGTAGATAGTGCAGAGGCCTCCTCCTGAGCACCTCGGATTAGGTCTTGAACCGAGGATAGCTTCCCCCGAAGCACCTCTCTCTCCGAAGCCGCGACGTCATTCAGCCGAGCCAACTCTAGGATTTCGGCATCCTGGGCCGCAACCTCTTCTCGAAGCCGCTCTACCAGGGCGTCCTTCTGCCTAATCTGAAAAATAGAAAGTAGGTAAATCAACACCAAGCATTGCAACTGAAGATAAAAATGTGGGTACCGACATACCTGCTCGGAGAAGTCGGCCCTCTCCCGAAGTGGTCTCTCCGAGATTTCCCGAAGGTTGGTTAATTCCTCCTCCTTTCGAACGCATAAAGTCTCCAGCTCGACCGACTCCGACATCAGCTTTTGAAGCTCCTCCCCACGATCAGTCAACTCATCTTGCATCTTGGAGAAGGATTGGTCATACAACTTCTTGATATGCAACACAGCGAAGGGAAATCAGAAAAAGAATAAAAAATAAGAGAATAGCATATTATTTATCCAATTTCACCTGCTTTTGGAGCCTCTCGGCTTCCTCGAGAGCAACTGCGGCATCAACATCGGTCTCATCATCTACCCCCTCGAAGTAGTCTTTAAATGCATCATCCTCCCCATGGGAGGTCTTTAGGCCGGGAGCACCCGTAACTTGAGCATCCTCTCTCTCCTCTGGTGAAAATTACGGGCCCGAATTAAGTCCGCTAGCAATATCAGCCTCCATCGAGGCTTCTTCCCGACATCGAAAAGCTCCAGTAGCAAGCCCCCGAGCTCCTCAACACGGACTGTGCCATGTCCTATGAGCGTATCGGGGGCTGCACCAAAACCCTCCTCGAGGGTCTCCTCTACAAATGGCGGGTCCGCACCGGCCGACCCTAACTCAGCGGATGACCACTCAACAGCACTCGAAGCCTCAACGCTTTGTTTTTCCCTTTGTACCTAAGGGAAGGCATCATCGCTCTCTTCCTCGGACCGCAGGCTCTCAGCGGCTTCCAAGCCTTTGGCCTTTTTGATTTTGGAGACTCCGCCGAGGCTTATTTCTTCCTTTTCTTATCCTTAGTGGTCTTCGGGGCCTCTTCCTCACCAGGTGGGGGCGGCCTCATCAACACTCCTTCACCAAGGTCTGCACAAACATGTTATGTCAAAAAAAATCACCATCAAAAGTTCCTACGAATAACGAAAAAATAATAGCAACAAGAGCGTACCGTGGTTCTTGTCACGACCCCGAATCCTATGCCGGCCGTGATAGAGCCTACCCTGGAACTAGGCTAGCCAACCATTACAGACTAACATAATATTTCATAATTTCCCAAAACTAGCAGATTTTAAACAGCAAAACGAGATAAAGAATTATACACTACCCCAAAACATGGAGTCAACTGTCATGAGTATCTAGGACTATAAATATAATGTACAATAATGTGACTTGCTACTACAAAGCCTGAAGTACAAAATACAAAAACTATGAACTGAGGAAAGGAAAGAAGGTGAGCTGGGGACGCTGAGCAGCTACCTCGATCCTCGAACAATTCCAAGCACGTCGGAAAATCGACTAGTGGGATGGTCCGGTACCTGGATTTGCACGTAGAGGTGCAGGGAGTAACGTTAGTACGCCAACTCAGTAAGTAATCAACGTAACTAAAAACTTGAGTGCGGTGACGAGCATTTATAAATCATGTAAATCCATATAATAAGTAATTGTGAAAATAAGTAAATCAAATCATCAATCAACATTTCAAAATATTTCATAAAACTCTAGTTTCCATTTAGAATCTCGTATAAAAACATTTGTCCAACATTATCATCAGAGGCTTAGTGTAAAGAAGAGTGAAAATAGTAGTTTCATAAAAATATATGCCCTCCGACATAGTATCACTCACAATAAAGCCTCTCGAGCCTCTCAGTCACTCGTGACTCCACTATCAGAATCTCATGCTCTCACTTAAACACTCGTACTCAGAAAGTACCATGAATCCACACAACTGCTGCGGCGGGCAGCCCGATCCAATATACACTCACACACACACACACACACACACACACACACACACACACACACACACACACACACACA